>CM053617.1:6734285-6804974 GCA_028646535.1 Procyon lotor | reverse complement strand
TGAAAGACATTTTATTAAAGGTTATTTATCTATTTATCTATCTATCTATTTATTTATTTATTTATTTGACACAGAGAGAGAGAGAGATCACAAGCAGGCAGAGAGGCAGGCAGAGGTGGGGGGGGGGAAGCAGGCTCCCTGCTGAGGAGAGAGCCCGATGTGGGGCTCGATCCCAGGACCCTGAGATCATGACCTGAGCCGAAGGCAGAGACTTTAACCCAGTGAGCCACCCAGGCACCCCTGAAAGACATTTTAATTGCAAGTCTTCCAAAATACAGCCTCCCCTTTAGGAAGAGAAACTTTTACTTCCTAATCTCTCCTTCCCCACATATTGTAAAGTAGGCATAAAGTAACAGGTATTGGGGTGGCAGAAGGATTACTGGCTTTACTGTCAGACAGAATACATTTTAAAATCGGACCTCGCCACGTAGTGGCTGTGTGTGACCTTGGTTAATGTCATGGCATAACTCTGAACCTTATGAAGTTAACATATATGAGCAAGTACGTAGTTAGTGTCCAGTGTCCAATACATAATAGCTTTCCAGTCTTCCTAGTCTTTCCAGACCCTTCTGCTTTGAAGGCATAGGGCAATTCACCAAGCTCAAGGGAAAAGGATTGAGGAATTCATTGTTCATCTGTTCATTCATTAATTTGTTCCTTCGATTCTGTAAACAGGCTTTGAGTCTTTACAGGTGTTAGGTACTAAACAGAAAGGAAGAAGTTATGATCTCTCTTCTCAAAGGAATCACAGCCTGGGGACATATTCACAAGTGATTATCCCTGGCTGGCATGTGATTGATTCCCTAAATCCTCCCCTGAGTTGAATCTGCTAACTAAGCTGTTTCCCTCTGGGAAGGTCCTTACTCCATTTTAATAGCTAGGGCTTAAGACAAAAGAAACAAGGGGACATTCAAATTGTATTTCAGTCCTACCCATGTAGAGTGGAAAAAGGAATTGACAGATCCCCTGTGATCAGATGGAGGCCTTGAAGTGAAAGGATGGCCTGCATTCTGCCCAGTAGTTTGATCGATGATAAAACAGCTAATCAATGAAAAAATTCAAATGATCAGTTTAGTCTAATCACTTAAGGATCTAAATAATCGGTAAGTTGAGTTTGCATTTAGTCTTAAAGCCTACTTCATGTAAAAGTGCAAGTCTGTGGTGAGAACTATGAAATATGTAAATAGCGACCATTAGTGACTTTGGTTCTCAAAATTCTTCTGGTTTTGAGATATTCCTTTTGTGTGGATGGCTCTCTGGTAAGCATTTAGGTACAAGTGGAAGAACATTAATTTGGCCCTCAGGGTTTGCCTTTTGGTCTGTGTTAACTTCGCTAGTCATTTAACTTCAAAGAAATTATATATGTTCCAGAGAGAGTAGAGTACATTATTTTTAAAGACTTTAGTTGCTACTCTGTATGTTTTTTCTTAAAAAAGGCTCACGACTAGTTATTTCTTATTTTCAAATGTTAAACTCAATTCCTTGCATTTGAAATGAGAAAATTATAAAAAACCCTCGAGTTGCCCCAGAGGACGTGAAGTTTAAAATGTCAGTGGAAATTAATGGAGATGGTTTGATTTTTAATTGTGGTAAAGTAAAAACATCTGGTATCTCAAAAAAAATTAAGAAGAAGGAAAAATACCTCTAGATTTTGGAATTTAGAAGCTCTTAAGAGGAATTGTGACTATTGATGAGAGCTTTACTAATTTTTTTGAAACTTTCTGAAATAGAGTATAAGAATCAAGATCGTCTTTTCCCCCCTCTAATATTCTCCCTAAAAAGAGGAAGCTTGTAATGTCAAGGAAATCTATGCATGTGAACCATAATATGGTTATAACATCATCAGATTTACTTTATTGAATGTAGTAAAGAGGCAATAAGAAGGAAAATTAATGTTCAAGAATTTGTGACTATTTTTGAGCTCTGGAGAAAAAAAATCTTTATCAGTTCCTTATTTCTAGTTTAGTCCTTTTCTTTACTAGAGTATACAATTTCTTTTTTTTCAATGGCTGTCCTTTAGGGCGAAGTCTCAAAGCTCAGTTTCTGGGAATTTTTTTCTCACTAATGTTCGATGGAGTTCTCACGATGTTCCTCGCCAGGACTTCTTTTCTTCCTGAGATAATAGAATGCTTTGCTATCTAGGAAAACAGATCATTTTTGTTGAGAAAAGGACAGAACTTCTATACTTGGCAAGGGAAAGCAATTTAAAATGCTAAGATTTTTCCTGATGAGGCCAATTTAAAGGGAGGGCATTTATACTAAATGCAAACAGTTGACATTGCCAGTAAGCATGATAGCTCTCTCCTGCTGTTATTACTGCTGCTGCTGTTTGAACAAGTTATTCTGGTCACTATCCATCTTCCCTGTTTAGCAAAAAAAGCATCCAATATCTGTGTAGTAAGATTTGAAGCACCCTACTAGAAAAAGGAGTTTGGGGCTAGGTCATTTTGGCCTCAGCGGGAGGCTGACAGATTCATAGTAACTCCAATTCAAAGTGCTCCTATGAGTCTAAAAGATTTTTATAAATCTATATAGTTAAGATTGACTTTCTCGATGTCAAGAAACTCATTGTTAGGTTTAAAGTATCATAAACCGAAAATGCATTTAATATATCTAACTTAGCAAATGCCATAGATTAGACTAGCCTACCCTAAATGTACTCAGAACACTTATATTAGCCTACTGTTGGGCAAAATCATCTAACAGAAAGTGTATTTGTTTAAAAAATTATTTGGAGAGAGAGAGTGCAAGCCAAGGGAGGGGGAGAGGGAGAAGGAGAAAGAGAACATCAAGCAGACTCCATACCGAGTGTGGAGTCCAACCCCAGCTGAAATTAAGAGTCAAAATGAACTGACTGAACCACCCAGGCACCCTCAGAAAGTGTATTTTAATTAAGTGTTGATTATTTCATGTAATTTATTGAATACTGTACTGAAAGGGAAAAACAGAATGGCCATGTGGGTGGAGAATGGTGGCGTGTATATCAGTTGTCAGCCTTGTGATTCATGGCAGCCCAGAAGTTGTGCGGGCTGCCACTGCCCAGCATCACGGGAGAGCATCATACTGCATATCTCATGGTAAGTGTTCCTGCCACAAAACAAACAAACAAAGGGCCCCTGGGAAACTTTGGAAGCTGCAGGATATATCTATCACCTTGATTATGATGATGGCATCCTAGGCATTTGCATTATGTCCAATGTCATCAAATTGTACACATTAAATATGTGCAGTTCTTTTATATCGATCATAAACTCAATAAGGCTGTTGAAATGTTAAGAGAAGTAAGGTACTACCACTAACAGCAGCAGCAGCAATAGTAGAGAAAAGAAAATTGAGAATATAAATGGCATCCTCCAACACACTGGAAAATCAATATAATTCAATGGGATCAGAAAAAAAAAATTTCCCCATTGCTCATTTTAGAGAAGGAACTATGTCTGTTTGTAAAATCTCCCCAGTGAGTACTTGGGGTAAAAGAGGGGACGCCCTGGGAGTGTGTAGAGTTGATCAGCACATGGGTCTGGGAGCTGCTCTCCAAAGGCTTCAGGAAGAAAGGATGAGTGATGGAAGAGAAAGAGAAAATTGGTGGATGTGGAGCCAGAGAGATGGCCAATTCCATCCCTTCCTGTGAATGTGGGTTATTAGTATATCCAGAACATTTCTTGTGGAGCTGGTGACGGTGAGCACCAGCCCAGATGTGCTTGGCACAGAGCGGAGAGAGGCAGCAGGGCTCATGGGCTCCAAGTGGAGCTCTTGGTGAGTGGTTATGAGCAGTCACTGGCCAAGGAATTGAATTCAGGTCAACTCTCCGAAGTTACCTCAAGGGCAGCTAATATCTCTGGCTTACATGACAAACCCATGCACATCTTGCCCCCAAATACCGTTTTCCACTTCTGCCAGGAGCATCACAATATTTTCATGGTTTTCTTCTCTTGCTTCAGAACCAGCCAGTGATTGAGCGCTGGCAAATTTCTTATTCAGCCATCAGCAGAAGTTATACATAATATGCCCAAATCAGTCATTTCTAACCCTGACATTTTTTTTCCTTGCCAATTTAAATTGGTTTCCGGGGAGTCTGGACTACATTTAACATTTAGAGTTATTAAATACAGCCCAGGCATGGTCTTACTAGCATCCCAGCTATTTACAAAATATCACTGTCATTTCATGCAGAATTATAGGTACCCGGTCCACTATTTGTTTAGGACAAACAGTGTCATTTTAATGGGCAGTCACTATTTTTGCCTTCAGGGAAGGTTTTGTTTTATTTACACATGCTACTAGGAGAAAAAACGAGGTTGTGCAGGTTAAGGGTGATGGATGAGGGAGTTTCCTGGGCACAGGAACCCCCAACAGAATAACCTGAGTTCTGCACAGTGGTTCAAAGTCAACCCAAGGTCATTCTTAGACTAAATGACAGCCCTGGTTTTCATCAGTTGTTGGATCCTTTTATTATTGTTGTTTGCTTGTTCTGGCAGGAGATATTCTGTGGTTCTGTGGGACGTCTGGGCTTTGTTTCCTGCCTTTGTTTTAATCAGGTGTCCCAGAGAAAGGGAAGGATTAGGAGATGCTAAGGCAGTGAATTAAATAGCTCTTGTTGCATGGATTCACTGCCAAGGGAAAAGGTAACCGTAATGGAACCAGATTCCATGTCTTTCCTGTCTACTAGTTAACCTTTAAAATACCTCCAAGGAATTTGTCGTTGAGATGTTGATGACTCTCCCGTACCTTCTTGTTACTTAGAAAACTTAAAAAATGTTCTTGTATTAATGCAAATGGTCTATTCTCTTATACAGACATACTAAGGGATGGTTTTGATAAATGTAAACTGATTTGGTTATTCTGCCCGATTAATTTGGGTTTAGATTTTCTAGTTTGGACATTTATTATAATCAAATTCATTATGAAGACAAGTGATGATGCCGAACGCAGGGAAAAATGGTGGAATGGAGAAGAGAAGATAGTAGGAAGCATACTAAATTAGTGAGAGCATGGAACGGGTGGCAGTGGGGAATCCAAAGTAGCACAAATAGGAGACTCGATGAGGCAGCATCCATTGCCCATGGAAGGGGTAACCACATGTGCAGGCAGCCATACGTGGCTGCGTACACACGGGTGAGGTCACCCCATGCAGCAGAGGGCAGAGACAGGAACAGGGGGAGGCATTGACAGGGGTGGGAAAACAGGTGGGTCTGAGATCAGCACATCATCTCTTGATGAGGAAAGCAGCTGGCCTGATCACCTTAGCCGAGGCCTCTCTCCAAGCCAGGACCTGAGCTGGGACCCAGGGAGATTTGTGACTCTCCAGACTCAAAGAACAAGCAACTGATGAATGCTCAGGCAGGCCGATGAGCAGCTGAGGCCGATGAGAAGGAGAAACTGCAGTTTCACAGAAACAGCAGCCTGGATTTTGGAGACGCTGGGCAATCTCAGGCAACCAGGCAAATGTGTATTAGGGGAGAAGGGAGGTCCCGGTGCAGTATTGCTCTCTACCAGACATGGCGGTGCATCACGTTCCCTCTTGGCTTGCCTGTCTCCCCTGCACTACACCTTCTGGAGAGCAAGGCTGTCTTATTCTCCTTTGTCTCTACCCCTCAGGTACCATTCTGGGCACGGTATATATTTAGGAAATTTAGTTAAGTGGATCCAATCATGGACTAGTTCAGGGGCACAAACTGGCAGCTTCAAGAAACAGAAGTCCCCTATCAGAAGCAAGCTGGACTCACTGTTGCCCATGTGCGTAATTACCCTAGGGCTATGTCAACACCAGGGTCAAAATTGGGCCTAGAAAATTGTAAGCTACCCTCTACTTCTAGATGTGTCGTGGAGAACCTCTTAACTGCATCTGAAGAGGGATGGCAGTGGGAATCTGGTCATTAATTATATAGATTTTTTTTTTTTTTTGGCGTGATTATCTCAGAAGGGATAAAAAGCAGAAAAGATGATTATATCAGTAACTTCCAGTGCATAACAATGCATCCCAAAATTTAGTGACTTGAAAGAACAAACATTTACTGTTTCTTGTGACTCTGTGGATTTGTCGGGTGGATTCTTCCAGTGTGGGCTGGCTCAACTGCAGCTGGGTGGTCTGTAGTGGCCTCACCCACGTGTGTGATGCTTGGCAGACTGGTTGATCTGGGAAGAACCGCTGATAAGACAGTTTATCTCTGTTCCACATGGCTCTCATCTTTCAGCAGCCTACCTTGGACTTCTCACATGGCTATCTCTTGCATTTCCTATTGTCCCACTGGCTGAGGCAAGATAAAGACTTAAGTCTAGACTTAGGGGAAGAGTAATCAGTCCAACCCTTGATGGGAGAAACTGCAAACATCACACTGCAAAGAAAAGAATATGTAAGAATAGGTAGCACATGGGGCCACCCTTGTAATCTACTGCAATCATTTCCAGATGCTGTGTTTCCAGATATTTATGTTTCCATCCTATGGGATTAGAAGGGATGGAAGAAAAAGAAGAGTAAACAAGTGGGGACATTAAAGCAAAGCAAATAACCTTTTGGTAGGAGATAAATTAATAATCCACAAAAAATATATTTGTCATAGAGGGACAGGCATGGTTTTTTAATCTCCTCTTTCCTAATAACAGATTTATGTTAATCTGTGAACCATTTTTGTAATTATGGGCTAATCACCTGGTGCCTGCCAGGCTTCTCCACTGTAGAATTACTTCTTTCCCTTTTCATACTCTGTTCTTTGGAATTGAGTCACTAAGACCTGCTCACACTCAAGAGGAGAGGAATTAAGGTCCACCTTTTATGGAGTGCTATCTGTATATATTATATGGAATTCTGCTATAATGAAAAGTTGTCCCCTTTTCTTATTTTTTAAAAAAATATTTATATATTTACTTATTAAGAGAGACACAGAGAGAGAGTGAAAGAGAGTTAGTGGCGGGGAGGCAGTGAGAATCCTCAAGCAGACTTCCTAATGAGTACAGAGTCCCACATGAGGCTCAATCCTCATGACCCATGAGATCATAACCTGAGCCAAAATCAAGATTTGGAGGTTTAACCTACTGAGCCACCCGGGCACTCTTTCTTATTTTTTAAATGTCTTTTGGGTGTTACTAATACTAATGTCCTCCTTCCTCATTCCTGATACTAAATTATTTGTGCTTTCTCTCTTTTTCTTGATTAGTCCTGTAGGGGTTTATGCATTTTATAAATACTTTCAAAGAAACTACTTTGAGTTTTAAGGAAACTACTTACAGATTTTTCCCCAGTGTATGTTTGTTTTCCATTTCGACTTACTTTCTTTCTTGTTCTCCTAATTCTACATTCTTTGCTTCTAATTTGCTATTTATTTTAGTAGCTTTTTGAGTTGGATTGTGAGTACATTTTTTTTCAGTCTTTCTTCTTTGCAAATATATTTATTCAAGGTTACAACTTTTCTATAAGTATGGGTTCAGCTGCAGGCCACTGTTTTGATCTGTGTCTTTTTTACCTTAGCATTTAGTTGAAAATATTTTCTGATTTTCATTGTGATTTTTCCTTTGACCCATGTATTATTTGAGATCATTAGTTTCCAAGTACTTGGAAATTTTCTAGCTTTTTGTTAATGTTTCCTAGCTTATTCCACTATGGCTGAAAAATATAATCTATGGGATTTCAGTATTCTGAAATTTTTTGAGATTTGCTTCAGGCCTAGTCACTGGCCAGTTTCAGCAAATGTTCCAAGTGCAGGTTAATAGAGCATGTATTGTATACCCATTGGCTGTTCTGCCCTGTGTTCGCCAGGCACGTCAAGTTTGTCAATAGTGTTGTTCAGTTTTTTATGTCCCTTCTGATTTATTGTCTGTTTTGTTATCAGTTATTGAGAGAGTCATGTTAACATCCCTATAAATGTGGCTTTTTCCATTTCTTGTGGTTTAGCTATGTTTGACTTTATATATCTCTAGGCTTTGTTATTAGGTAAGTATTAATTTCAGATTGTTACATTTTTATTTAGAATTGACCTTTTATCTTTAGGAAATATGCCTTTTTTAACCTAGTGATTTTGTCTTCAAGTCCAAAGGTCTAAATATTAGTAGGGTCCATGTCCGCTTTCTTTTGGTGAGTGTTCACATAATATACCCCCTGGTGTGTTTCTGCTTTCAAACTTTCTGTGTCTCTCTTGCATGTAGTATATAGGATTGAAAAAATATTTGGTCTGAGAGTCTTTTTAATTGGGATGCTTAAACATTTATACTTAAAAACATACTGGTACATTTGAGTTTATATCTATTATATATTATTTCTTTTCTATTTGCCCAGTCTGTTTTTGTTCTCCCACTCCTTGTTTCCTGACTAATTTTTATTTATTTATTTATTTGTTTGTTTGTTTATTTATTTATTTTTGAAGACTATTTTTAACTCCTCTCTATATCCAACTTAGGACTCAAACTCACCACTCCCAAATTAAGAATTGTACATTCTACATACTGAGCCAGCCCAGCTCCCCTTGGCTTATTTTTAGAGTAATCAAATTTTCAAAAATTATTCCATTTTTCCTCTTTATTTGCTTTATAATACAACAAATATGCTTTTATTATACTTCTAATGGTTGCAACAGGAAATAAAATATATATCTCCTTAAGGATTTTTAGTCCTTTTTGGGACCATATATGATGCACTCATAAGTAGGGTGATCAAAAAACTCTTCATTTTTTAAAAAGATTCATTTGTTTATTAGAGAGAGAAGAGAGGGGCAGACAGAGAGGGAGAATCCTCAAGCAGATTCCCCTCTGAGCACAGACCCCAATTTGGGGCTTTATCCCAGGTCCCTGAGATCATGACCTGAACCAAAATCAGGAGTCCACCAATGAGTGGTGGTGGTCACTCGGCCACCCAGGTCTCCTGGCACTCTTCATTTTTGAATGTGAGAGGGAAACTATTCATGGTCATGTTGGGCCAACAGCTATAAACCAGGCCGGTCATGGGCCAACTTCTTCCTAGGTCATTCTCTGAACAAGACACCCATTGTTAAAGACACCATATAAAATCACTGAGTGCTTATTTTAATCGAGAGGTGGTTCTAGGTGTTGGAAAGTCAAATGAGATACAGTTGTTCCTTGTGGTTTCTTGTATTATGCTTTTCAGCCTTGAAGTCCATTTATCTGAGTCTTTCCCTCACATCTGTAAAATAAGTGTGTGTGTTAGATGAGCAGGGAGAGAAAAGAGTGTTAGCGTAGACAGAGCACAGAATGAAGGCGGAGGGTCAGTTGAGAATAAGGAACCCCATGAATTAATGCACATTGTGAGCAGTTTGAAAATAAGGATGAGAAGAAACGCACTGAAGACGGGAACGTTTTTATAAGCTGAGGGAGATGTTATCTAGAAGGAAAAATCAAACAAGCTACTGGAAAGGGAAGAGTTGAGGAGGTTCCTAGGGCGGAGAGAGGAGACGGCTGAGGAGAGGATTAAGATCCTTTAGGGAGGAGGGAGATGGATATCAGCATTCTGAGGAAGCTCCCCCATCTGTTTAAACACAGATGATGCCCCCCATTTGGAGTGATACACAGCAGGAAGACTGTATCTTTGTCTTTGGAAACACTGTTTTCCTTCCCCAAATCATTATTTGAGCCAGTCAGTTATGAGAGATGCTTTATTCATTACACTGGGGATGGCAAATAAGCTGTATCCATTTACAAAACTCTTGTCTGCCTCAGGAAACATAGAGAACTTGTGATCAATGTTCAGTGTAAACAGATTGGGAAGGAGGCCCTGAGCAATGTGATATGTTTTCAGAGTTGTAAAAACTGTCAGTGAATCTTTATTGTGTGTGTGAGGGTGTCTGTGTATGTGTGTGTTTTAAGTATGTGCTGGGTTTTGTGTGGTTTTTTTGGTTCTTTCATTCCCTATGTTCATAGTACTGAAGAATTCATAATAGTAGCAGTTTTTATGTGTGTTTAATAACATTATGAAAAACCCTCTTAGCTAAATTAGATAAAATGCAAGTTATCAACCTTCTACATCCACTCTGAGCCCCACCTGCCACCAGCCAGAAGGTCAAGGACTGTAGGCAGCCCACATGTCTTATTGTCAGAGAAACTGCTTTTGAGAAAATCCACTTTCACATAAGTGCCCAATTTAAATTTGCTTTTCTTCTCCCCCAGGAAAGGTAAAACAACAACAACAACAATAAACTTTTGTCAGGTTTTAGAAAAACGCAGTAGTCTGAATCAAATAAAATGGCTTTGATTCAGTTCCTAAAAGATATATCTGCTACTTCAATTCAGCTGAGCTGATAATCTCACCTGAAGCCATAGATGGATGCAGAGGGCAGAGCTAGATTGTTTTACTTTGCTTCCAGGTATAGCATTCCCTGGGAGGGTCCTGGGAGGGTATGGGAGGTTTGTATTGATCCTGGCAAGATGTGTCCAAGGACCTTGAGGGGGTCCCACAGGACCAGCCAGGAGGGTCCCTGGTTGCACACAGGATAGATATCAAGTGTGAACCAGCAGGAGGTGAGAACAGTTTATTCAGGGTATAGAGAGAGTGCCGGTACAGATGGAGACTTAGAAAGGAAAGGAGGGAGTCTTTGTGTGGGGTCTGGGGTTTTTTAGTGAGGGTCATGGTCTGGTGTCATGTGCCCTCAGGCATCCAGGAGCCATGAGAACAAGGATGAGTTATTCCTTGGAGCCAGGGGTCTTGGTGTCGAGCCGTGTAGCTCCAGTGGTCTAGAATATACATACGGTAACTTCATCAGGTCTTTCTCACCTAGTCCTTCCTTAGGTGTTCTCTATTCTGGAGAAATTACTGACTCCTTGTCCCTCACGAGGAGGACATACACAATTTGCCTTATGCGGCACGTACAAAGTGGGGGTGCAAGTTCTAGCAAGAGCAGAAGCAGGAAAAGGAGCAAAGAGCAGCTTTTTATGGACTCCTTCTGTTTCTCTCTCAGTACTATTAAGATTCTCTCTCTGCATTCAGATCAAATCATTCCCATTTCCTTTCATCGGCATTAAAATCACTGAAGTCTTAGTCACCTCAGAAACATTGCCATGCCAACAGAAAGATAGAAACTCCAGTTGTCCGCATTTCCCTCTTCCATTTGTCTTTAAATGCAGCTGGTGTCATGGAGAGCAGCGTGCGGGGAGAGAAGGGAGAGAATGGGATAGGGCAGATGGTCTGTCAAAGGATATGGATGCCAAGCTATAAACATTGTAAAGCATATTTTTTCATGACAGTATTAATTCCTTGACGGAATCCATGAGCCTCGATGTTGGCAGCTGTGAAAGTCCCTCTGGGGCTGTCACATGAGCAGCTGTTACCGAGAAGGCCCAACTCTCTTGCCTTCTCTTTCCTGACGGACACGCACAGGGTTCTGGTAGGTAACCTGTGGCTTGCAGAGACCAGCGTCCTTTTCACCTTGGCAACTAAGCCCTCCCACAAGATTTCTCAGCCTCAAAACAAGGTCTGGCTAAAGTTTGACACAGGCTCAGAAAGTTCCACAATTTACTGCTTTCTTGAAATGATTTTAAAGCGATTGGAACTTGCGTGTGTATTTCTGTGTAACCCGTGGTTCTTCAAACAATACGAGCTTTACAGTTTTGTGGATACAGTTTTGTGGATAAAGAAAAACTGGACAAAAACAAAACTTGAGAATTTAGTTTTGAAGTTCTGTGTTGTTTCTAGCTTCTGAGAGACGTATATCAGTAACATTAGTGATGATAATACTTTGACATCGTACAGGACTTATATAGGAAAAAAGATTACATGGGTCGCTCTTCTATAATGGAGTTCTTTCTTGAGGATCCTTGGATACTTTAGCTGTTAGACAAGTGTGCTGTAAATTAAATGTCTTATCAGAAACATTGCATATTGTGAGGTATGAGAATGCTAACATTTTAGTCTTTGTTCAATTACGATAATTTGGGTTACAAATGATAAATCCCAACTCAAACTTTAGAAAAGGGATGCATTTACTGTAAGCATATTTGGGCATTTCATATATTTGATTGAAGAGTTGAACAACTTTGTTATGAGGTACTGAGATACAGCTGAACTTTCAGAGTATCTGACAGCAGAGGTCTGAACACCTCCAGAAAATTCTGTCACCAGTATTTTGTTTCTCTCAATTTGCTTAGTTCTCATCCACTGAACTGGTTTCCTACATATGGCAGGAAGTGTGGCAGTAATAACTTGTGTTGTTCATGTCTTATGGTTCTTAGCACCAGAGAAGGTACTCCTAAGTTTGTAAGTCCCAGGGGAAGGATTCCATTAGTTCCTCTGGGCAAGATGTCCAGCCTCACACCAATCAACAATGGCTAAGAAAGCGAGGTGTTAGAGGGACCCAGTTTGGGTCATGTGTCCACGCTTGAACCAATGAATGTGGCTAGGGACAGAATTGGCTAGAATCTGGGAGCTCTGTGGACATAAAGGTGAAAGAGAGGAGAACCCCATGAGAAGAAAGAATGGTCGAGGAAACAATATCTTAAATGCTGCCTCGGGTCCCCTGGCATTACAAATAGTTAAAAGACAATGAGTCACACTGAAGGAAAGGGAAAGGTGTAGCATCATTTCTTTGACCTCACTCACATTCTGTTCATCCAAGCTCACGAATAGATTTTCTAAATTTGGCACCACGGGAAAAGATTTCATTTTCTATTCCTCTTTCAAAGGAAGACTGGGGAGATGGACATTTCTGTTTGCTCCCTCTGCAGTGAACCCCGGGGTGATAGCCAGTTAAGGGATATTTCTTTGTAGGCTATTGTCCCGTTGAGCCTGCAAACACAAGCCCCACAGCCACTGGAACAGGGCTATTGAGCACTGTGTCCTCTGAGCGGTAGCCACCTAAGCCAAGGTGCCAGACAGGTCCATGAGCTCTTTTTTTGGGGACACTGAGGACCTGGACTGGGACAGCAGAGAGCGCAGAGATGGTGCCCGTGGTCTCCTTGGTTTCTGGAGAGGATCATAGCCTGCCTGGAAATGTGTGTGTATTAGGAAGCCTGTCATTCTGGTTACAGCTATAAAAATAAGGTAATGCACCTCTTTTAAAGGAAGACTGGGGATGAATTTCTGGGGTGGACAGAACTATTTTCCCCATGTGTTCAAATCCTGTGAGACCCATGACTATAAGCCCCACTGGCCACCAGAGCCTGGCAGTCCACTGGTGTCCCCTGGATAACAGCCCCCAAAACTGGGGCACCAGAGGAATGGACAAGCTCCCTTGTCGGGGATACCAGCGATCTGGAGCGAGGTAGTGGGAAGGTGCCAAAACAGCTCCAAAAAGCAGGCTTCAGGCTTTGTCTCCAAAGGCTTTTTTTTGTCTTCAGGCTTTCAGGAAGCCCCTGCATGTGTGTTCAGTTAGACATCTGCCCCTCAAGGCCAAGTTTTAAGAGAAGTCAATAGGCCTCTTTCAGAGAAGGATTGAGAGCCTTTCAGTTGGCTGCCTCTTTGCTGAGGCCTGATGGGTGAGTCTGTGGGAAACCTGTAAGAACTGTTTCTCAGGGCACCTGGGTGGCTCAGTTAAGTGCCCAACTCTTGATCTCAGCTCAGGTCTTGACCTTAGGGTCATGAGTTCAAGCCCTGGGTTGGGCTCCATGCTGGGCTTGGAGCCTACTTTATAAAAACCCAAAAACACTGCCCCCCAACAAAATGTTCCTCATTTCAGTATACCATTGTGGATCTCGTGGACATAAGGACTGTTAGTTTTCAAAGCTGGGTGTTTTGGGGTCTCGTCTCTCAGTTACAGATCTTAAAAGTTGGGGTATCAGATATGGAATTCAAACCCTTCACTCTTCAGGGAGAAGCTCAGGGTCGTGGGTTCCCTCCCCGTTGTGGCTTGCTGCACCAGGGGTGCAGTGTTCCCCACGGGAGGAGATGAGTTCAGAATCCTTTTATGTTATCATTTTGAACTGGACTGATGTGTCTGATTTTAAGTGCTCGAGAAAGTAATCATTAATGTAGTGAAAAAAATATGGTAGAAATTCTAGTTACCGGCAGACTATTGTCCCAACAACATCAAATAAATTTAGGCAAATTATGTCAAATGATGTATTGGCAGAGAAGGTCAGGTAACAAAATAACAAAAATAAGAAAATATGAAGTAAGATGATAATAAAATCACCTAAATAGTACCAAATGTGAACTCTTCAATTGAAGGAAGAGTTGATAGGCTGGTTAATACGAGCTAACGATAGATAACCTACACCCACCGCTGTGGGTCCAATATTAAGATAAACAAGCCTGTGGGGATAGTCTTGTTATCAGTCCACGAGATAATGTAAAAACAGTTTTCTTTTTCCATTGTGTCTCTTTTCAGTCCAAATGATTTCACCTTAATCTGAGTGTCCTGGGATTTTGTCTCTTTCCGCTCTTCTTTTTTTCATCCCCACCTGTAGCCCCATCAGTCCTGCCCACAGGATCTTGGCTTTGTCCTCAGTGTAGGACTGGCTACATAATTTATGGAGCCCAGTGAAAACAAAAATGCAAGGCCCCTAATAAAGTTAGTAAGAATTTCAAGTTGCTGATAGCGAGGCATTTAAATCAAACGCAGGGTCTGAGTCGGGACACGGTGTGGTTGCATGTGCTTGCCCAAGAAGCCGGACCTGCTTCCAGGTTCTGAGAGCTTTTCCTACTCCATCCTTGAGGAGAACCAGTGGGAACTTCCCATGCATCTCAGTCTCTGAAACCAGCGCAGGTAGGAGACAGCCCCCTAACACTGGCCACCTCTCCTCCTGCGACTCACTTGAATTATTATGCTTGACTCTGTCTCCAACAAAAGAACACCTCCTCACCAGATTTGAGGGAGGAAGAAAAGAAATATTAAAGTGAAGTCATAATTTTGTTTTGCTGAAAACTGTAAGATGGGAGACTAAATCACATAGGATTTTAAGCATTATAGTCTCCATTTCCTGGCGGTAATTAAATGAGCCACTGGAGGATGAGTCAAGTTCACTTTGATGATGTTGTGTTTGGCTGTTACAATGAGATCTTGTCGAGGTTGCAGCAGGTGTTCACTGAGGTGAAGAAAGAGTACATTTCAGGTTTATAAAATAATTTTATGTCAATTGCCTTATCACTGATTGGAGATATTCCATTAAAACCAATCACAACACCTGATTACATTATTTATCCTGTACACACTTCACCCATGAAAAGCTCAGTTATTTAAACCCATCACAGAGAAACTTTGCTGGCAGTGCCTCAAAGTAAGTAATCAACTATCAAAATCTATGCTAACACTGCCTCACTGTAGCTGTTGGTTGTATAGCAATCAACATCCTTCAGATACTTATTTTAGTAGATTAAGAAGTGCTTGATGGCTGTTCTATGTGTTGAATCACAAAGAAGCACACTGTTTTGCCCCTGAGGTCCCAGGCAATTTTCCCTTCCTCCAGGATTCCTAGCCACTCGGACTGATTGTCCAGGAAGCGTATCACAAGGTCGCAGGTGGGGCTGGTTTCTGTGGCAGAGAAATTATTTACAGGTCAATCCTGGTGTGCAGATAGTGCAATGCAGGGTAAAAACATCAACGTTAGAGTTCCGTGACATTGGCTCTGCCAATTCACTTTCTTTCCCCCTCTTTTTTTATTATGAAAGCAGTTGGGAATTTGGCAAAAATCCAGATATCTCAGCAAATTATAAAATAAAAGAGCGAAAATCTCCTGCCTCTACCCTAGTCGTGTGGCACAGAGATGATCCTCTTCACCACTTCTTGGTTTAGTTCTTCCGGTTTCCTCCAGGATCCTAAATGGTATTATTATACACTTAGGTATGCATTCATCAATTTTAAATGGTATCTGTTGATTACCCTGCAAAACTACTCTCCCTGATTGTTACTCATTTTATTATTCATATTAGTTCTGTTGGTCTGATAAGCTTCTTGCCCATCCAGGGGAATAACGGCAGTAAGTACCATACAGACTTGCTGTAAGAATTAAATGAGGTGATCTATATGGAATATTTAGCCCACTTAGAGGCTGGTACAGAGCGAAAGTGCAAGTAAACATTAGTGATTGTGCGAGCTCATGACCTGTCTGTCCTTAGACCCATCCTCACTCCCCGCCCTTGAGGCTCTGCCAGCCTCTTCAGTCCGTGCTCCCAGAGCTGTGTGTCTGGGGTTTCTGGCTGGAGAGAGAAGCCAGGGAGCAGCCAGATTTCTCCTCCTCCCTTTCTAAGTCAGGCACACTTCTGACAGTTCTCTCTGTCTTTCCATAGCTTTGGCCCCAAACGTGATGCCTGTCGTGCTTTCAGATCCTTCGAGGTAAGGAGACGCCCAGGTTCCTATAGCACGACCTCATCTTTTTGTGGGTGGCGATGACTTCCTGAGATTGTGAATTTGTTAGTTACCTGATTATTCCTTGGTTGGCTGTCAGATACTTCTGTCTCCTCTGAAACCAATTCCCTGTATTAAGCCCTCGTTAGTAAAAAGCTCAGAGGGTTTTGTTTCTCCAGTTGGATGCTGACTATTCAGGTGTCAAGGGTAGAAGCCTCTTCTCTAGTTTTTGTTTCATTTGGAGAAGCTTCCGTGTGAATAGCGTTCAGGAGTCTTACCCCCAAGGGGGAGCATTGACTAGTCTGATTGGTGACTTTGTGAAGAGGGAGAGTGATACGTAGTTCATCTGCTCCCTTTCTCTTTTTCTCTGGGGCCGGCCAGCCTGTAGAGAGCAAGCATTTTGCTCTGCTCTCTGGGAAGAGGGCCCAGCCCCAGAGAGTGGTCCCGCCATAACTAGGTTGGTAGACCTTTCTAATTCTGGGGTGTAGTACTATAGCCAGGCCCATGGCTGCTGGAGACCCAATTCAGGTTTTCCAGTTGCTCTTTTGTTAATAAAGTTAACATTTTGCTCTCTGTCAGACTGACTCCATTGTCTGTGTCCCAAGTGGTTCCACAGTCAGGCAGAAACCAAGATTATCACTTGTTTAGCCTCCACATACAAAGGATGTTAGCTATCATTTTATTCCAGTTGTGATGATAATGTAGAGACTCAGCCCGTCCGCCTGCCACACCCATGGACTCTTCCATGACTGGCAGGCTGCACTGGAGAGCACACGGGTAAGGGGCAGGTGGGCTGGAGCAGCCCCACGGCAGGGGAGAGAGAAGAACGATACCCACAAGAGGGACACCAGCCCTCCCCTAGATAATCATTCAGTCGCTTCAGAAGGCAGACTCCCAGGAGTTGAGTGTGGTCAGTGTCACCTTTGCCAGGTGGTTTGCAGGTATGGTGGTAGGTGAGGTTTCTGGGTGGTTTGGCAATGCTAGTCCCTAGATTTATCTCCTTCTCCTGTCATTCTTTCCACTCCCACCTCCTGTCTGTCATTCTTTCCACTCCCACCTCCATCCCTGAATATTCAGGCTCTCAGGAGCTCTCCCTTCCACTCTTGTTTTATCCGTTCTTCTTTGAGAAATGCAACACATCTGTCTTCCACAGTATTTCTCTCCTTTGCATTGCCTGGCTATAAATTTATTCCCTTTTGTTCTTTGCTTTCAATTCAGAGACTTTAGAAGGGATAGAGGCTAAATGCATGTTCTTGGTATACAATCTTGAACCAGAAACCTTCACTGAAACTTCCAGAGTCTCGGATTTCTTTCTGAGATGTAGGGAAATCACATTGCGCTTTTTAAAAAAAGGACTCAGAGGTATTCTTTCTGCTTATTAGGAACTCAGTAAACGACAGCTTTCCTCTTTATTATGTATGTGGTATATAGTTGGTGGTTTTGGTCACTCTGGTGGTAATAATGTCCTGGTAGTAAAAAGTCTCTTTATTATCTCTGTGCCACTCTGGTAATAATAAAGTCCTAATAATAACCATTAGGACTATTCATAGAGTATTCTAGAGATTCTGGCTTTCTCTCCTTGCAGGATCTTGGGAAGACCACACTCCCCCCCGACACACACACCCCCTCCCTCGACCCCGCCCCCATGCTTGCAGTTAGGGATGTCCACAGGACTTGCTTTAGCTGACTGAATGTGCTTAGGAAATGTGTTTGTTCGTACTGCAAATGTGTTCTCAAGCTCTCTTAACCCTTGTCTTGGTGGCCAGAATATATCAAGGTAGTGGCTGCTGGATTATCCTGGTCTCTGGAAAGATGACTGGACCCAAGCTGATCTCGGTGAGCTGTAGTGTAGCACAAAGTTAATCTTTGTGGTTTTAAACCTCTGACTTTTGGGGAATCATTTGTTACTCAACATAATGCAGCTTATTCTAAATGATTCATGTTACATCAAACCGTTCCTCCTCATTTTGAGCCTCCCTCCTCTTTGCAGATACCCCTCTTCACTCTCATTATTAAACTTCACTTCCGTCTTACTGCCTTATATTCAAGGCACAAACTTAATTACTCACCCTGCTTTACCGGTTTGGTACTAGGTTTTGGATGTGGGTGTGACTAAAATTCTTACAATTTCCAGTGCTTTAAACAATGATGACAGTATCGGCAGCTTTTTGAGACAGTTTTGTAACAGAAAAAGTATGATTTTGAAGTCAGAGCAGTTTGACTCCCAGATCTACCAGTGGCTGTATTACCTTACGCATCTTTCTTCATCTCTCTAAAACTTAATTTCAGTATCTGAATGAAATAAGGATAAGGATATCTCACCTCCAAGGACTAGACCCTTTATTTTGGAAAGCACAGCCTCTTTGCGTTCTTGTTGTGAGCAAGCATCTTCATCTAAATTAGTGTTATTTCTGACTGTCAATGTGACAGACGCTGGAGTTGTATATTGCATCGAAAACCCCATCTCTCTCAGCGAGCTAGAGGCATGTCACGGTCACCACAGTTCTGAGATAGGGTCAGCATTCTGAGATGCATTGTGCAGATTTGGAAAAGAGGATAATCCGGTCATTTGCTCACAGGCTGTGGGGATGGTCATTCTTTGCTCCTGGTGGCATGACGAGGCAAGAGAAGCAGCCTGTTCTGCTGATGGAGATAAATGAACCCAAAAAACATCTGTTACATTCAAGCCCAGAACCACAGGTGTCCACCTGCCTGGCCACTCAAGTTCTCACCCGCAGAACACAGATGTGTTTGAGAGTGCCTTGCTGTGGCCTCTCTTGTGCTGGTTGTGGGCGAGGTCACAGCTTTGGTAAGGCTCTGTCCCCCTCTTGATTGACCCTGGTTCTCTAGGATTTGCATCTGAGAACCTGAAGGATTTTCTGGAGTCCTTCCCCACTGTGGGCCACTAAATTTCATCTTGGTCTCATGAAACCACTGAAAACCCCATTCTGCTTTTCAGAAGGTTTTTGCTAAGGAATCTGCTGTGCTGCCCCACTCACCCCCAGATATGGCAGATGACGTGGGGAGAAAGAAAGCGGGCTGCTGGAACGGGACTGTTAGCATTTCTGCCGGAGCTTCCCTGACAGTAGCCCCTTGACGGGGCCAAGCCCTGATTCTGCCCATGGTGTCTGTGCTCCCAACTGGCAATCACTTTGCGATGGAAGCAGCTGCAGGGTCAGCTCTGCCCAGTGTCCATGTTTTCCCTTAACTCTCTGTACTTGTCCCGGCACCTCTCTGCTGCCTTCACACACATCCGCTCTGCACATTATGTGTTTTTCACTCTGCATTTTAACTCTGGCTTTTCTGTTTACTCTCAGTAGGAAGCTGGTTGGTCCTAAGTTACTGCTTCCCACTAGCAGAGTTACACTTCTGCTTTTTCCACTTCTCTTTCATTTTGACATAGTTATCTTCTGCGTGTCTAATTTTTACAATTGCCTCTATTACTTAGAAGTATATGTTGTAATCTTTGGAAAATTGGAATCTTTGGATCCATTTTTGGAACTTTGGACTTTTGGAATCTAAATAATATAGTCTATGGACTCAGTTTCCAGTATTTCCAATCTTTGTTGATGATATTTTTGTCTTAATTTTATTTATTTATTTGAGAGAGAGAGCACAAGCTGAGGGAAGAGGCAGAGGGAGAGAGAGAGAGAGGAAGAAGCAGACTCCCCAGTGAGCAGGGAGCCCAATGTGGGGCTCAATCCCAGGACCCTGAGATCATGGCACTTAACTGACTGAGCCACCTGGGTGCCCCTCTTGATAATCTTTACTCACACACGCGCACACACACACACACACACACACACACACACACACACACATTTGGTATATGTACATGGTAATCTGTCTACCTGTCTTTCTGTATATAGTTATCTTAATCTGAAACATAGTATTCCACATTATAATTGTACTCCAATTCTTTTAACACTTTCTCTTTGGATTGATGTCAGGGTGATTTCATTTTCTTGAACTTTTATTTTCTTTAGAATTGTAAACAAGGATAAAGTACTGAAGGATTGGTAGTATATTAAAAATTTTTTAAGATTTATTTATTTTAGAGTGAGAGTGAGAACACAGTAGGAGGGGCAGGAGGGGGAGAGGAGAAGGAATCTCAAGCAGACTGTGTGCTGACCACAGAGCCTTGTGTGGGGCTCTGTCTCACGACTTTCAGATCAGAACCTGAGAGGAAACCAGGAGTCAGAGGCTTAACTGACTGCATTGTCCAGGTGCCCTGGTGGCAGGTTAAATTTTTTAATAAAGATTCTAATTTGCATTCCACCATGTTAAAAAAATCAAAATAAAAGATCATTTATTTTCAAAATTACATCATATGCTAGTAGCAACAAGGGAAGAGGATGAGGTCCATAAAATGTCTGAATACATTTTCTGGTTTTCTCTTCATGAGACACAGGTAATTCCAACTACGGAATAAAGACTGAATGACTATTCTTATACTTACTAAAAGGATTAGTTGGGGGAGGAATGAATTAGACCTTGCTTATAAAGAAATATGATGATGATGTGAAACGAGACATTTAATTGTCGTAATTTATAGAGCTCTGATGGCCTTGAATCCTGAGAGGTGATAAGGAATATCAGTTATATTTTACCTGGACCATAGAGATCTGGTTTATATACTCCTAACATTTTCTTGTAAGTTTTATCTTTATAGCTACTTTGGGTTATATTTTATCAATAGTTATTACTTAAGTGGATCTTTTATTAAAGATAAATGATGTTCTAGTAGATTTAATGTGCTTTGTCCTGAGATCATGTATCAAAAGAGTCACCATGTTTACTGGACAGTTATAACTAAATGTTTTGAAAGATGTATTTATTTGAGATAGAGTGAGAGTGCAAGCAGGGGAAAGGCAGAGGGAGAGGAAGAGTAAGAGAATCTCAGACAGACTCCCCATTGAGTGTGGGGCCCAACACGGGAATTGACCTCAATATCTCAGGACCTTGAGATCATGACCTGAGCCAAAACCAAGAGTCAGTCACTCAACTGACTGAGCCACCCAGGTGCTCACAGTTATAACTAAATTTGAGTAAAATATCAGGGAGTGGGAAGGGAGAGAAAATGAGAGAGAATGAAAAAGAGAGGTGTAGAAGAAGGAGCAAGAGACTCTATATAGATCACAGGTGAGAATGGAAACCTTTCTTGCTATTGTAATCATGAGGATGTCGTTCTCTGTGTCCAGCGTTAGAATGCATTTGAAATTCCTTGGACTCACGGCTTGACTGTAAAAGCATAGCTTTTTATTTTTTAATATTTTTTTAGATTTTATTTATTGAGTTGATGGAGAGAGAGAGATCACAAGTAGGGAGAGAGGCAGACAGAGAGAGAGGGAAGTGGGCTCCCTGCTGAGCAGAGAGCCTGATGTGGGGCCTGATTCCAGGACCCTGAGATCATGACCTGAGCCGAAGGCAGAGGCTTAACCCACTGAGCCACCCTAGGCGCCCCAAAGCATAGCTTTTTAAATCGATAGAAGAAAGTCCCAGTGGTTACATGTCTACAGAACATGCCAATTCACTTAGCACTGTATATACAAAGTTCTCTTGAATTCTGCATGTGCTGTTTCCTTCCCCAGATAATGATGAAATTGATCATCACGTCTTTCAAGTCAATGAACTTCTTCTGAAAGTGTTCATTAATAGGCCAGTATAAAAGGGAAAGCTAGTAATAGGACACTCATTAATAGGAAACTCTAAAATAGAATGCACAAGGTCAACATTACCTTCTTAGGGAAAAACCTACATGTGATGCTTAATGTGTCTTTTTTGCAGTAGCAAAAGTAGTTAACTTTGAAGAAATTTTTTGAAAATAATCAAATTATAGCCTCTTTTCTTTCCTTCATCCAGTCCCTCTGCCTGTCACTTATTTTCACAAAAGGTATATTTCTTGCTAGAAAGTACTTTAGTTATTTTGTATTAATAAATGTTAGAAAGTACTTTAGTTATCTTTTATTAATATGCGTTAATATGAAATTACTGAGCCTGAACCCAAAGTTGGTAATTTTGTTTACATTTTCTTCATTTTAATCCCTTTTTTCTTTGAAGATACTTAAACAGAAATACTGTAAAGGGTTTTAGATAAGGCAAAAGTAAAATATTTTGGTTTTACTGGTAATAATAGGAACAGATGAGGGGCGTCTAGGTGGCTCAGTCGTTAAGTGTCTGCCTTGGGCTCAGGTCATGATCCCAGAGTCTTGGGATCGAGCCCCACATGGGGCTCCTTGCTCGGCAGGAAACCTGCTTCTCCCGCTACCATTCCCTCTGCTTGTGTTCCCTCTCATGCTGTGTTTCTCTCTGTCGAATAAATAAAATCTTTAAAAAAAAAACAATAGGAACAGATGAAACTGAAAAGATTGAAACTAGAAGGCAAAGGAAAGACTACAGTGGTAGAGAAAAGGGACAGGAGTCCTTTGGTTCAAAATGACATGCTGAAAAACTCCTGGAATTAATAAGCAATTGTAGCAATGTGGTAGGATATAGGATTAATATATGAAAGTCAGTTGCCTTCCTAAATAGCAACTATGAAATTATTATGAAAATTTACATTAGAACCTCCCAAAATGAGGCACTTAGTTATTAAATCTAACAAGATATGCACAAAATCTGTATGAGGAGAACTAAGAAACCTCTAATGAAAGAAATCTAGAAACTAAATAAATGGAGAGATACTCTATGTTCATGAATAGGAAAACTCAATATTCTCAAGATGTCCCAACTTGATCTATTGATACATTGCAATCCTATTCAAAATCCTCCCAAATTACTTTATGGATATTGACAAATGGATTCTAAAATTTATATGGAGGGGCAAAAGTCCCAAAATAGCCAACAGAAGATTGAAGGGGCAAAACAAACTGAGGGCTTCATGTTTTACCATACAGTTAGTGTAAAGTAATTAAGTCAGTTTAGTATTGGCAAAAGAATAGACAGATATGCCAGTGGAACGGAATAGAGAGTCTAGAAATAGACCCACATAAATATAGTCAAAGGCTTCTTTTGACAAAGAAGCAGAGGCAATACAATGGAGAAAAGACAGTCTTTCTAACATATGGTACTAGAATGACTAGATATTCACATGCAGAAAAAAAAAAAAGAATATAGGCACAGACTTTACACTCTTCACAAAAACTAATTCAAAATGGACCATAGGCTTAAATACAAAAGGCAAAACTATGAAATTCTTAGAAGATAACACAGGTGAAAATTTACGTGATGCATTGGGTATGCCTTTTTAGATAAAACACCAGACACATTTACGAAAGAGAGGAGGGTTAAGTGGTACTCCATTAAAATTAAAAATGGCTCTGCAAAAGAGAATATCAAAAGAATTGGGAGGCAAGACATGGACTAGGAGAAAATATTTGCAGAAGACACATCTGGTAAAGGACTGTTATCCAAAATACATAAGGAATTCTTAAAGCTCAACAATAAGAGAACAAACAGATCAGCTGAAAAATGGGCCAAGGATCTCAACAGATACCTTACCAATGAAGATATAGAGATGGCAAATAAGTATATAGAAAGATGCTCTACATCATATGTCATCAGTGAAATGCAATTTAAAGCAATAAGATACCATTACACACCCATCAGCATGGCCACAATCTAGAACACTGACAGCACCAAATCCTGATGAGAATGTGGAACAACAGGAGCTCTCCTTTCATTGCCAGAGGCAATGTGAAATGTTACAGCCACTTTGAAATACAGTATGGCAATTCTTTAAAAAAAAACTCTTACCATATGATCTAGCAGTTGTGCTCCTGGGTATTTATACAAAGCAGATGAAAACTTATATCCACAAAAGCCCTGCATATGGACATTTGTAGTAGCTTTAATTATAATTGTTAAATCTTAGAAGCAATGAATATGTCCTTTAGTAGAGGAATGGATAAATAAATGGTGGTACTTGCAGACAATGGAATATTATTCAGTGCTAAAAAGAAATATGCTGTCTAGCCATGAAAAGACATGGAGGAAACTTAAATGCGTATTACTAAATGAAAGAAATCCATCTGAAAAAGCTTCGTAGTGTATGATTGCAACTGTAAGACTTTCTGGGAAAAGGCAAAACCACAGAGACAATAAAAAGATCCATGGGGGCGCCTTGGTGGCTCAGTTGGTTGTGTCTGCCTTTGGCTCAGGTCATGCTCTCGGGGTCTTGGATAGAGCCTGCTCAGTGGGGAGTCTGGTTCTCCCTCTCCCCATGCCCCTCCTTACCCCTCCTCTGCTGTGATCTCTCTCTCTCTCATAAATAGATAAAATCTTAAAAAAAGGGGAGTGTGGCTCATTGGTTGCTAGGTGTGTATTGTTGTATGTGGTTAGGAGAGAGGAACAGCAGAACACAGAAAAATTTTAGGGTAGTAAGTATATTCTGTATGACATCATAATGATGAAATTAGGTCAATATACTTCTGTCCAAACCCGTAGAACTACAATACTAAGAGTGAATTCTAAGGTAAACTGTGAACTTTGGTTGATTCTGATATGTCATTGTAGGTTCATCCTTGATTTAAAAAAAAAAAAAAATTCTGTGAGCAATGTTGATAATGGGAGAGATAATGGGCGTATATAATGCATGTTGAGATAGGGCACATATGAGAAATCTCTGTACCTTCCTCTCAATTTTGTTGCAAACCTTACTTAAAAAAGTCCTAAAAAAAAAAAAGGTCAGGCTAAGAACAGCTGTGACTCTCCTTCCTTAAGCAAATAATAAAATGATTTAAGAATGGAATGACTTGTGTAGTGAAGAGAATGAGTGGTCAATTATAAGTTTCTGGAAGGCTGAGGCAGATGGAAGCTCGTCAAATGAGAGAAAGCAAAGAAACTGCAGCCAAGAACACACAGGATGGGGAATAGAATGCAAGAGAAAGCTGCCCAGCGAATTGTGAAAGGCTCTGGATCAAGACAGAGGTGGAGACCAGGGAGGCGTGAGAAGTGTGAGGAAACAGTTGTGTTCTCCTGGCCACCACGTTGCTCTGCAAACAAGTAACTGGCAAACTCCATTATCTTATTAAATTTAGTGACTTGCCTTGGGAAAATTAGGGCAGCAAAATAAAGTTGGTACATGAACCCCAAATAAAGGTCTCCTCATTCAGACATCTAGAGCCCACAGTGTTACAGACACAATCTCTGTCCAGGGATACACAACTGCGAACTGACTTCTTCAGGGAAAGCAGACCTCTCCAGGAAGTAGGCTTTCTGCCTGCTTGTGGTTCATTGTTGCCTCTTTATACCTGCTCATAAATCGTGAGCAAAGAGTGTCTGGTGTCCTCTTCAGGGAACCGCATCTTGTTGGATCTAGAATATTATTGGCCTGCCTGTGACTCGGAGTGGAAGTCATTCAAACCTGTAGATTTCTCAGGGTTACAGGGTGAATCTGTGCGAAATTTGCTAGAAATTGAGACTTTTTTTGGTCAGTAATAAAGTTACTAATCAGTTTATGTGGAAAATGTACAATTCACTGAAACAGCATTGCATAAAATAACTCTGCCTTTATCCTGAGGATAAATCTAATCAAGTAATGCAAATTAGCTTAACTAAAGAATATTGATATCAAAATCTTCATGCTAAGCTATTCACTGATATTACCACTGGGAAAATTTTCTGAAAGCTCCAACATGATGCGATAATGTCACTAATAATAATGTGACAGCATGGAATTAATTGTAGTTAGGCAATAAGAGTGAAATGTAAATGTTAAATTTATAATATATTCATTATGACATCAATGATAAAAATCTGTACATAGTGATTTTACAGCTATTTTAAAGTATTTCCTAACATTAAATACCTCTAATTCTTCGGAAACCTATCCAATATATATATATATATATATATAAAATTAGCTCAGGAACCTGTAGGGCAATGATATTCGTCTTCTGGCTTTTGTAAATAGGATCTGCTGTAAGAACATAAGATCGAGGGATAGACATTCCTGGGCGAGAACTGATTTTTCTAAATTCCATTATCCTTGCTTCAGCATCTCACCATCCAAGCCAAGGGGGGTCCTAATGTAATGTAATCTTTCCCTTTTTGTAGCTTACTTTGTTGTAGGACTGCAGTATGTAATACATATAGCATACAAAAAAATGTGTTGACTCATAATTCATCAGGAAGACTTTTGGTCAACAGTAGGCTATTCGTAGTTAAATTTGGGGGGAGTCAGAAGTCACGCATGGATTTTTGACAGCATGTGGGTTGGTGCCTCTAACCACATTGTTCAAGGGCCAACTGCAGTTGGTAATTAGTTACAGTGCTTTGCTATACACGAATCACAATAAACATCATCAACTTATGTTGTCTAGAAAATTGTAGGTCATTCTAGGTTCCCCAGCATTGAGTTTCTACCAGTTGTTCAAGGTGAAGAAGATTAAAGACAAAGTTTGACTTTTGGGTTTTCATAATGAGAGTGTAAATTGTGGCCCCCTAAGACTGTCTGTGGAGGATTTTAATTGGATTCTAATCACAGAAGAGAACTCCATGTTAATTTAACTTACAAAAGGAAATGCAGCCCTAATTGTGAAGATCTAAAAGCTAGCAGTTCCTCATTTAAGCCAAGTTAATAGGATTATCTTTACTGGCTTATCATCAGGATCCACTTTTCAAATTATAGCTGAATTCCATCGGTTTCTCTTTTCCTGCCTCCCCTCTTCTCAGAATCAAGCTGTGGGCTTATTTCCCATCTACCATTCACCTAAAGGTTTTAACATCAATTTTTGCCTTAATCAGTAATTTCCTTAGAATTTGAAAAAAAAGATACCATTTCTTTATTTTTTTCCACCTTAAATATATACAATTTTTATCAGTCATACTTCAGTAAAGCTCTATTGAGTAAATCAATGCAGATTTTGTGTTATTGAAATAATGCAATGGCATAAATATAAAAATTGTATCATTTCTGAGACATTTAACTGGATTTCTTCTAAAGAGCTTCCGCTGCTCAACAGGGGCCTTTGGTTATCCTGAAATTCAGTTCTTACTGAATAACTGCTTCCTTCTTTCCCTTCAGTTGCCAATTTTCAGTTTGAGGGTTGATATAATGAATAGCCTTTCGAATAGTGAAAGAATAGATTTTTCTGGCCTTTGTGAGCAGATGTAGGTGCAAATGTGTTATCCTCCTCTTCCTTCTCATGTTCAAACTGTCGTTATTGTAGCCCCTGGGCACATCTTCGGGCTGGACACTGTGTCCTGCTGACACAGCATTAAAAGTCTCTTTGCCTTCTGACCCACCCAGATGTCCTAAGCCCATCTTTGTCCTTCCCTATCTTAGGCACGAAATCAGCCATGTATTAAAAAAAAAAAAATTCATCCCGTTAGTGTGAATGTTATTAGAGAGAAAAGTCTGCATGAAGGAAGCTCATTGCTGCTGGGGTGACATTGCTTAGGTACCACTTCACAGAACACAGTCAGAAAAAAGATAGTTGAGAAGTCACAACTTCATACTGGTAATTTTGTTTCATTTGAGTGTTAACAGCATTTTAATTCTTCTTTGGTTTCTCAGTTGTACCTTTTCCCCTAAGCTGAAAATCTTGTTTTTGACATTAAGCAAATTACCTATTTTGCTTATTTTCATAATGTAAAAGAATAGCATAAGAATAGCAAGATATTATTACTAACAATAACTCTACAAGATTTACTGTAGTGAAACACCAGTGAAATTTGAAATTTCTGAGTCGTTCTTTTCAGTCCTACACAACATCCCACTAAATATGTAGAAGAAAAAAAAACTCTCTAATATTAACAATTACATATATGATTACAGTCATTTATTTTGGGTTGGTTTTGTTTTTTAGTTTTTTTAAAGGTAACTAACTTTTATTTGAAATAATTTCAGTTTACAGAAGAAATTTTAAAATAGTGCAAAGAATTCCCATATATTCTTCATCCCAACTCCTCAAATATTAGGAATGCATCAGTTTTTGCCTTATTATTTTGAGAATTCTCTCTCTCTACATACATTTAGACATTTTCCCCCTCCTGATCCATATGAGATGTAATACCCCTTTACCACTAAATATTTCATTTGTTTCTTAAGAATAAGGACCTTCTCATTCTGGTACTGTGTTTACTTGTTGATTCCATCATGCCTCTGTAGTGTTCATTCATCTGTGACAATTGCTCCTTGTTTTCTTACCTACATGATCTTGACGTTTTTGAAAAGTACAGGCCATGTATTTTGTAGAACATCCTTCAGTTTGGGTGTGTGTGTGATGTTTCCTCATGATCTGATGCATGTTACGTATTAAACAAGACTCAGGAGTACCATACAAGTGCCATGGTGTCCTTCCCGTGTGTGGGCGGTGTCAGGAGGAACGTGATGGTTTTTCCCCCCGTCACAGATAGTGCTGACTGTAATCATTTGGTAAGGAGGGTTAAGTCTGCTGTGTTCCGTACTGCAAACTATCAACTTTTTCCCTTTGGTGATTGATAAATACATTATGAAGAGATATGTCTAAATGTCCCATTCATCTTTGAATTTTTCTTGCCTAAAATAATTATTTATTGTTGCTTGATAATGATTTCATGATTTCATCATTCTTTCTACATTAGTTAGCATTCTGTTATAAGCAAGGTATTTTTTTCTTTCTTTCTCCCTCCCTCTTTCTTCTGTCCTTCCCCCCTTTCTCCCCTCCCCTCTCCCCTCCCATCTCCTCTCCCCTCCCCTCTTTTTCCCTTCCCTTCCCTTCTTATTTTTCTCAGTGTGTCATACTGTGTTATCACCATTACTTACTTTGGTGCTCATGTTGTTGCAGTCTGGTTAATGGGAGCTCCTTCATGCTGACATTTGTGACCCTCTGCAGACCCCCGTTACTTTTTTAGCGCTGTCTTTTGCTATTAGCTCTTCTGCATATCTTTGTTTGGGTCCTGTTTCTTTACATCACGTATACTTGGATCTTACTTTGAGAAGCAAAAGGAAAATATTTTTCTTTCACTGGGTTACGTTCTGCCCATTGATATTTATTGATATAACTGAATCACATTGTTTCAGTTCTGTCATATGTTTTATGTTAGAGGTATTATGGTATATTTGGTATGTTTGTGTGATTTATTTTCTGTGATCTTTTATTTTAAGAATTCTTTGGGTATTCAGGAGAGTTTGTATTTTTGTTTTAGTGATTATCTTTGTACTTGCACAATTTTTAATGCCCTTGGCCCCATGTCTTTTCATTTCATCTTATAATCTGATTTATAAGTCTTTCATACTATGTTTAACTCCCTCCTCCTGTCTATATAGTAAGCAATGATCTGTTCAACCTTTCTTTTTCTCACTTCTTTCTACTTTTTAAAATGTGCTTTATTTCTCTTTATCAGAGCATATAACACATGACATGTTGCTTATAATATATAACTTACTATTCCTACTTTAACTCCAATTTATAATTTTAAATAAACTTCCTTCAGTTTATTTTGATGTACAGGCAGTACAGAATCCATCAGTCTGATATCCTTCCCCAAGCTGAAACTAAATGATTATTTAGCTCTTTATGGACATAATCTTTGAATAAGATCACTTACCTCATGTGTATCTAATTATACAATCCTCTACCTTACATCTTGTCCACAAATAGGTTATAAGAGACTTATTGCCAGGCAAAAAGGGAGTAAAGAAGGAAAAACTCGAAGGTACATTGTCTACATGAATGAATTGAGTTTTAAGAAATAGTCAGATCTCAGTGAGGAGACTGAGAGTTGCATAATATTATAATCCACATGGATGCATGCATCTTGGAGTCTCAGTCACATGTATATTGATAAGGGGGGAAAGACAGAACAGCTATATATTGAGCAGTTATGATCTGCTGTAGGTGCTGAACTGTAATGAAGAGAAAGACGTACAATATTCATGGCTTAATGAATCTTTTTTCTGATGAAGAGCCAGACAACAAACACTTAAATGAATATTGTTTATGAACACATATACCATCATTATAAGAACAAATGTGGAAGAGGAATAAGTAATAGGACACACTGGAAAGGGAGAGATAAAAATAATTGGTGGGAAGAGGAACCTATTTCGATCTTAAATTTTTTTCCTTTGAACTCCTTTCAACATAAAATTTAAAGTAGCCATGATATTATAGTTTATTTTCAGAAAATATTCTTTGTAAACATTTATTCATTCTTTTTTGCAGATATTTATTGATTAATCAGTGTATAACCATCATCTTTATTTGATCCCTTCTAGTTTACATTTTTTATTTGCCAATAAAAGTCTTTATCATTTTAGATATTACATACAAAGAAAGTAGTTTTATTGCAAAACTAGCCAGGATATGGAAAACAAACACATTTGTTTTTCTTTCTGCTACTTAAGTACGCTCATAAGAGATCATATTGAGAATCTTAATTGTCTTTTTTTTATGAAAGATTAGAATGATTTAATATGATCACACTTACTATGCCTAATAGCAGAGGGTAAAGGGCTGAAAGGCTAAGGATAAGGAAGAATGAATTTAATTTCATGAACTTAAGGCTGGCTCTTTGTTTTTAATAACTTACTGGTGACACAAGGCTAAAACACTCAATATTGCTCAGTTATATTGAGCTTTTGGTTTTATTGAAATTATTGAAATTATTGATGTAGCATGCAGCAAAGCCCAGGCAGAAAAAAAAAAGCCTAATGAAGGCAGAATTCTCTTAGGATTGCCACTTACCTTGACTGTTATAATATAGTAGATGTACTGAATTCAGGCATCGATATGTTTTGTAACATTATTTATAAGATGTTCTTTAACTTGGAATCTTATGAACGTTATATATGATTTAATGTGAATGGCTAAATCAAACTCTGTAGTAATAAAATATAAAATTTATGAAACAAATTATAAAAGAGTGAATTCTAACCACGTAGGAGTTCCAGACTAGGTCCATGTTTTTGAAGAAAATCGGAAGGAATTAAAATTTATGATTTTCTTTGAGGCCTGTGTAAGGGTGATGAAATTTTAGTACATATACAACTGTCAAAAATAACAAGTGGGGGCATCTTATTTATTTTCTACAGTTTCTCCTCATTCCTAGAACCAGAGATAGAGGCTCCCTTGGGTAGGCTTTGTTAGTGAGGAGGATGTGAGAGAATGAGCTCTTCTCAGAGACTTCTTGGCTGACCTGGTGATGGCGGCTCATATCTGGTGGTATCCGGAAATGTCCTTAGACAGTCAGAGGGGCCACTTTTTTGTTCCTGTCTGGCTCAGGATGGGAGTTCAGCTTTTAGCACTAAACTTTTATGTTACTTGTATAATAAGGGCTGCATTTGTAAAAGATTTTAAAAATTCCATCTCCTATTGAATGAATGAGACCTTATAACAACTATTATGAATGCTATATCAGCACACGTAGGGAAGTTTTATGACAACACTGATAATAATAAAAAGAAAAAAACCCCAAAATGGTGAAATCAATACGATAATAGTGAACTTAAATCCCACCGGACAATAAGAAGTGAGAAGTAATCATAAAGATATCCTGAAGCTTAAAATAGTATCTTTTTAAAAAGTTTTGTCCCACAAGAACAAATTTTGTAAGGATGTGTTATTTCCACTTTAAATTGTAATTGATTATCAAGAAAATGCTGTTTTATGTAACACCAAATAGCAAGATAATAATTTAAACAGTTTTAAATAAAGGCGTCATGCTTGTTTAATAAACTTTGTTTAAATAAATGAAACGTAACCCATCTTCCTCATAAAAATTTGGCAAATGCATAATTGGAAGGAGAAAGAACATATAGAATTATATTCCTAGAAACAACTTTGTTAATATTTTGTTATATTTGTATCCAATTTTTTTAGATAGTTAAAATCAAAATGTGTAATTTGAGCTTTTTGTTTTTTGTTATTTTATTTTTTTTTAAGATTTGTTTGGGAGAAAGGGAGAGCAAGTGGGGGAGGGGCAGAGGGAGAGACTCGTCTAGCTAACTCCCTGCTGTGGGCGGAGCCTTGACTAGACTAGGGGTAGCTCTCTGTCTCTGAGATGACAACCTGAGCTGAAATCAAGAGTTGGTGCTTATCCAGCTGAGCAACCCAGTGCTGTGAACTTTTGTAATTTTAATTTAGTGTCACACAAAAGACCTTTTCTTGTGTTTATCCTATTTTTACTTTGAATGGAGTTTCTTATAGTTGCTATAGTATATCTTTATAACTGTTCTTCCCATGAAAAATACTAACTTGAAAAACAGAAGCTAAGTTCAGGAATAATATAGGTGACAAACAGTCTCTGGCATACAATACGGGTAAACAAAACCCAAGAATTAATCGCAATAAAAAAAAAATTGTGTGTGTTGAAAATGAGAGAGATAAAGAGCTCACTAACAGAACAGAACCCAAGGGCCTATGACATACAAGGTAATTTTCAGCAGTGTCTAAAGCAATATTAAATAGCTTTTGCAATGTCTTATCCTTTAATATCAAAGGAATGTTGGTTGTACCATCTGTGGTAAAAAAACGTTTGATACTATATGACACAAATAAACAGGATTAACCTTCATAATCTCCTGGATACAATTTCATGATAAAATGCTTATGTAGATGACAGAAAAGAAGTCAATGAATTTATGTATTTTTTTCAATATATACTCGTCACTGCACTGAATTCCTAATATTAAATCTGACTTCAAGGAACTGCAGAATATTCAAGAACATGACAAAATCAACATTCAGGGATGTAAGATTTCTGGCAAAGCTTTTTAAGAGATGAGATACTAATTGTTGCTTAGCTGTTCATCTCTTGAAGTTCACATTGCATAATTTTCTGCTCTGGCCTAAACACAACTGTGATATGGGACTCAATCTTTTCAGCTAACTGTACAAAGCAAAAACATAGCAACTCTGCTGTTGTTAAGACCTGAGATTATAATCAAATTGAACAGGTAGATAAGATCATTCTGGTAAATGAGAAAAGAAAGAAAATCAAGCCCCAGGAGAGAAGAGGTGTTGGAATTTGTTTTTGTGAGAAAAAGACTCACTCCAGTTAACTGGAGACAATTAACACTTCCGGTAAAGACGCTTGTAGCTGGAAACTGGAGAACATAGGCTCTAGGGCAGCCCTAGGAACCAGCTTTTCCCTCCTGACCCATCTGTTTCTCCCTGGGTGTCTCTTTCATTTTCTTCTCCCCATTGAATATTACCTGAACCGCTGTCCACATCTTTTCAACTTCCTTATACCTTCTCCTTGAGAATGTATTTGGCTCACTGGGGTCTCAGGTTGCTCTTTGGCATCCATTTACCTTCGATCCCACTACCAACTGCCTTAATCTCTTTAGTTCCCAATTCCCTATTCCTGTGACAGTAACATGAAGGGCAACATTGCGTTTTAAAGATTGGCCACACAGATGGTAGGTTTATTGGCCATCCCATGATTTGGCTATGCTTGGGTCAGGTGACAGACATAAGCGTCATTAGATCTTTGGAGCTGTGGTGGGCTGTCTCCATCCCATGGGCAAGCAAACCTGTAAAATGTCCAGTGTAGAAGCCAAAATCAGGTGCGTTATATTTGCCATATATGCAAAGAGAATGATATCATGGTCAAATTGACTGATTTTGTACTGGAACACTGGACAGACTCTGTGACTCCCAGTGATCCCCACTTTCTGATGTTCACACCCTTGTATAATTTCTTTCCCTTGAATGTGGGTGGGGCTGGTAGTTTCCTTCAAACAATAGAAAACAGCAAAGGTGAAAGGATGTCACATCTGTTACTAGATTGTACAGTAGAAAAATTTGTCTTGCTTACTCACTTTAGGGACTCTCTATTTTTTGCCAGCTCTGATGAAGGAATTGGCCATGTTGGGCATTATGGATGGTAGGGAATTGTGGATGGTCCCTAGGATCTGAGGGCCATCTCAAGTACAGTCAGCAATAAGCCACAGCCCTTGGTTGTGTAGCTTCAAAGAAGCAAAATCCACCAGTGACCTGAGTGAGAAGTAGGTGGACTGTTTCCCAGGCGAGGCATGAGATGACGTCCCATCCCTGATGGCTGCCTTGCAGAGAACCCGGCTAAACTGTCCCTGGACTGCTGACCCACAGGGACTGCGATATAGTACATGTGTGTTGCTTTATACTGCAAAATTTGTGGTCATTTCTTATGCGGCAATAGACAAAGAATACATACTGCTTTCTAGTTTAAAAGGCAACAGAGCCGACATAATTTGGAAGCTGAAAATTCCAGAATCAGAGCCATCACAGAAAAGCTATGTTTTCTCTGCTTTTTCCACCATTTATACTCGAGCCATCTAACACTTTCCCTCTGACGTTCTCTGTCTGCTCTCACACTGCTCCACCCATTTAGGCTGACCCATTTAGATTGCCCTCTGAATTCTGGTTCCATTTAGGCTCTGGGAGCCCCAGCAGAAGATGTATTGGCTGAGAGGAGAGGGAGCCACTCATTTGTTTGATTTCCTCCTGCCAGGTCTTAGCACCTCTTCCAAAGGTCACAGTCTTCTTCAGGTCACTCTTTCTAAACAACAGTCTCTTTGGGTTGGGTAACCACCCCTAACCTTTTGCCCCATCAGGCCTGGGGGTGGTGATGGCTGCCCCTGTTCTAAGCTCCATTGTACTGGCTCATACCTTGATGCTGTCCCAGAACTCTTGATTCCTTCTTTGTAAATAGTCCCCTTATTAAAGTAACATCAAATTATCCACTTTGAGGGTGCTGTTTTCTTGTAAATAATACAAAATTCAACAATTTTTCCATATAACCTTTTTCGAAAAAAAGAAAAATTTTTCCAGTGTTCCAAGATTTATTGTTCATGCACCACACCCAGTGCTCCGTGTAATCCATGCCCTCCTCAATACCTACCACCAGGCTCACCCAACCGCCCCCTCCAAAACCCTCAGTTTGTTGCTCAGAGTCCACAGTCTCTCATGGTTCATCTCCCCTTCCGATTTCCCTCAGTTCACCCTTTCTTTCCTTCTCACAATGTCCTCCATGTTTTTCCTTATGCTCCACACCTAAGTGAAACCATACGATAAATGACTCTCTCTGCTTTACTTATTTCACTCTGCATAATCTCTTCCAGTCCCGTCCATGTTGCTACAAAAGTTGGATACTCATCCTTTCTAATGGAGGCATAATATTCCATTGTATATATGGACCATATAGTCTTTCCCAGAATTAAAAGTGGATGTCTCTACATGTAGCTTCTGATTTGGAAGAAGGAGCTTCTAAGGGAAGGAAGTTGAGGGGGAGTATTGTTACTTAGTGCCTGTCCAGCTTTATATCTATATGTGAATGTGGCATGTCAAGGGGTGAACTAGAAATGCCTTCCTAGGGATCCCATTTTGCAGACTGTGGGCCAAGGGTTGGGAGCATAACAGACTTCACTTGTCATTGAAACCTGCCTGGAGAGCACTCCATTCTTTTCTAAAGAACATTGAACACAGACTGACAAGGATTAAGAAGAGAAACTAAAATACCTCCTTCTCCAGAGACTCTTCAGAAAAGGAGAGACAACCACATGTCTGGACAGGCTGAGGTGCAGAACTGCATGGAGGATTCTTTGATTCATTTCTTTTTCTGAGAGGTTTGGAGCCAAATGTTAAAACGAAATTGCTGAATGCCAGGCATGGCATTCTATTTCAGATGTGTGGGACACACAAGATGTGTCTGGGAACTCAACATGATATTTAGATTTTAAAAGAATCTGGCTTTTAAGGTGGGAACAAGAGCAAGTTCAATTTAGAGGAGCTTTGTGTGATGCCTTGGGATGAGAATATTTCTCTCCAGTGTATACAGCTATGGAATTGGAAAAAACTGGGAGAATGCCATGTTGACAGAATATAATATTTAGGGAAGCAGATGGGCTGGGAAGATGTATATGCCCCTGCACCCCCACTCCCAAACAAGGCTCTTGCTTAAGCTTGATTACAGAACACTGGAGCCGAGATGGACCTACGGGATTGACTAATCATCATTTATCTACTTTCCAGATGAGGAAACTAAGCCGTTGAAAATTACATGGATTCATCTCAACTCACATAATGTGTAGGAGTTTGGTTAAACCTAATTTTCTATATCTGAGCAGATTCTTCTCCATCTGAATGAACTGGACCTTTACATAGAAATGCACACTCAGAAATTACAGATTAAACTCAAACTAGCTTTAGGCCACCTTCTGTGTTTCTGTAAATCTGTACGTGAAGAAAGGGGAGGATCCTTAGTTCCCTCCAGGCAGGTCGCACAGCCTGTAGCTGTATCACAGAGACTGTCAAGATGACCCCAGGGGCCCTGAGGGAATCCAGGCCTTCCTGTCCCTTCCAGGGAACAGTAATTATTTAGCCTTAATACCATATTTTGTCCTTGGGTGGTTCGTGATTGGGCTCGATTTATGGGTTCATTTGAGAATGGTCTTGAGTCTCCCAAAACTTGGCATGACCTTCAGGACCAGGCTGCCCTGGGAAAATGAATTCATCAGTAGTTTCTAAATATGCTGCCAAAGGCTTGTCATACACCTAGATTTTAAACACTATTTGTGTTTCAGTTCAAATTGCTGAATTATAATAGTTATTGGAGCAAGTTTTATATTTAATACTAACATCCAATTAGTTTTGAAGACCAGAGAAAAAAGATTTGTTACAGAGTGGTAATTTTACATGAGACTTAGAACTCCTCCCTCCCGAATAAGTTTTCCCAGAAGCACTTGCTCAAGATGTAGCCCTAACACACTCCCTCTCATATACCTAGAGACACACATATACACACTCCCTCTCACACATACACACACACACACACTCTCCTTTCACATAGAGACACACATTCCCTCTCACACACACTACCTATCATACACACATGCACACTCCCTCTCACACATACACACACATAAACACACTCTCCCTCACACACACACACACACACACACACACACACACACACACTCCCTCTCACACACACAGACATACACACACACTCCCCGCCCCAAACCCATCTCACGCACAACCAAACTAACTCACATCCTTGGACTCACAACCTGATATATGCAAGAAATAGAACTGCCTTGATATTGAAAACTCAGTTAAATTTTATTATGACTGTCCATGTCAGTGATCAGAGTCAGCCCAGGGGAGACCTTTCCCTGGTGCTCCTTGTGTCCTGGGCATTGGGGGCGGGGGTCTTTCTTTTTGCCAGCCCAAGCATCCTCTTTTACATCTGCCATCCTCCCACATCTGCCATTCTCCTGGGTCACAGCTGTGTCACCCTTTGTTCCTAATCACAAGGCCTCTTCTATTGAGGCTCTCTGCTACCTCAGGGACCCCCTCAGGGGACCTAGGTGTCCTTATGCTGCTTCTCTCCACCCTGGGGCAAAGGAAATTTGGTGTGGCTGTCTTAGGACCAAGATGCCCACATTCGCCACATTGTCGTTTTTCTTCCAGAGCATTTCTCTTGAGAATAAGCTCATATATTCCTGAAAGCTTTCTGGATTTCTGTCAGACCCTACATTCCAGAAGCAGGTGTTGGGTCCCTTCTGAAAGCCCAATCATATGTAAGCTCTCCTTGCTCCTCCTCTACCCCATCCTCTCTGCTACTGTGCCCCAACTTGTGGACTTTTTCAGTCTTGGGACATTGGTGTCCTGTCCAGATGAATCAGATATTCTCCTAAATGTTTATGCCTACAGTGTCTTACCAGATTTTAGACCTCTCTGTTTTGTCATCCATCTTTTGAGTTGGTGAACATGCATTGCTTAGATGCACTGGGGAAAGAGCCAGAAGTAAAAGGAAATACCAAGAACAGAAATCCTTGATAGTATTTCAAAAATGTTATATCACCACAAAGGTATTATCAAAAACATTTTATTTTGAAAAGTTCAGACTCTCAACTAAAAACAAAACAGTCTACACTGAAAAATGAGGTTTACAGAACTTTTAGAGTTGGATATTTCAATATTTTAAACTGGGACACCGACTTGAAGTTATGCCATTGCTTTCTTTCAATGTGGGTGTTCGATAGGCACTTTAGACTCACAGTCCAAAAAGTTTATTTTTGTTCTTCCCTCAAAAAAGGGGGAAAGGCAGAGGCAGAGATTCTTCAATTAAACCCCTTATACAAGAATCTCCAGGTGTTGGTGAGGATGTGGAGAAAGTGGAACCCCCTTGCACCGTTGGTGGGAATGCCAACAGGTACAGCCACTCTGAACGGCAGTATGGAGGTTCTTCAGAAAGTTAAAAATAGAACTGTCTTATGATCCATCAATTGCATTGCTAGGTTTTTAACCAAAGTATACAAAAAAATATAGATTTGAAGAGATATATGCGCCCCAGTGTTGATAGCAGCGTTATCTGCAATAGCCAAATTATGGAGAGAGCCCAAATGTCCATCAACTGATGAATGGATAAAGAAGAGGTGGTACATATACAATGGAATATTACTCAGGCACAAATAAGAGTGAAATCTTACCATTTGCAATGACATGGATGGAGCTAAAGGGTGTTATGCTAAGTGAAATAGGCGAGCCAGAGAAAGACAAATACCACATGAATTCACTCATATGTGGATTTTAAGAAACAAAACAACTGATCATGGGGGTAAAAGAGAGAGAAGTAAACCAGCAAACAGACTCAACTACAGAGAACAAACTAATGGTTACCAGAAGGGAGGTAGGTGGGGGGATACGGGAAGTAGGTGATGGGGGTTAAGGCAGGCACTTGTGATGAGCACCAAGTGTCGAATCACTAAATTGTACACCTGAAACTGATGTTACATTTTATGTTAACTGGAATTTAAATAAAAACTTAAGAAGAAAGAATCTCCATCTCAAAGTCCTGCTTCAAGGGAATCCAAATGAAGACTCAAATGGACAATCATAGAATAAGGGAGTCTAAACCTGAGCGAGTGTCATATGGCCATTCAGGTGTCATCGGCATCCACCGTGATGGCAGGTGCTGTCACTCGGGGAGCATTGAGTAGACATGCTTTGAGCTAAAGCGCAAAGTCCTGAGGGACATGAGCTTTAGGTAATGAGTAAATGAAGGGGGGAAAGGGCTGGAGACTTGTACAGGCAGGCCTGAAATAAGGAGCAGTGTCACAGAGGTCTACGGAGGAGAGAATTTTATATGAAGTTTCAACATATTCATTTAAAACAGAGAAGTTACGAGGCGCCTGGGTGGCTCAGTCAGTCAAGCATCTGCCTTTGGCTCAGGTTATGATCCCAGAGTCCTGGGTCCGAGCCCCACATCGGACTCCTTGCTCAGCGGGGAGCCTACTTCTCTCTCTCCCCCTAGTGCTCCCCCTCCTTGTACACACACTCTCTCTCTCTCTGTCAAATAAATAAATAAAATCTTAAAAAAAAGAAAGGAGTTAAAAAGTCAGAATTGATGTGACTATTTGACAAGTGGGATGTCACTGGTGGTGGTTGCCTGAGTGGTTTCAAGGGAAAGGTAGAATGCACAAGAACCAAATCGCTGCCTCTTGCACAGGAACTCAGGAAGTGGCTACAGTGAGTGCAGGCAGCGGGAGCCTTTTGTTTCTTCTAATTTTTGCAGCATCAGAGAGACTTGAGAGGCAGAGGAAGGAGAACCAGAGAGGATGAGAGCTGAAAAGAGAACAGTGATATATGAATGTTTGTAGGACCCGAGGAGATAATAGAGGCTAGCATCAGGACTCTGTTCGCCCCTCTGAGCTGGGCCTAGCAGTCTCCTGGGTATCATATTGTGTTATATTTTTCATTCATTCATCCATTCATCCACCTATTCATTCATTAATCAAACATTTATTAAGTACCTGTCATATGCCATTTTAGGCATACTTTTTTTTAAAGATTTATTTATTTCAGGGAGAGAGACAGTGTGTGTGTGTGTGTGTGTGTGTGTGTGTGCACGCACGTGTGTGTGCACAAGTGGGGGGAAGGGCGGAGGCTGAGATTCTTCAAGCAGACTCCCAGCTGAGCCTAGTTCAGGGATCGATCTCACAACCCATGAGATCATGACCTGACCTGAAACCAAGAGTCCAATGGTCAACTCACTGAGCCACCCAGGCACCCAGCATACATGTTTTTTTTTTTTTTTAAGTCAGGATCCCAGTCCTACAGAAGTTCATAACCTAGTCATTAGACTTTAGTGCAAAAATAGACCGAAGAATAATCTCAAAGCAGTGCTGTAAGAAAGGGTAGAAAGCGCTGCAGAAGTGCAGGGGTGAGGCCGGTGATTCTGATGGTGGATGACAAAATAACTTGCAAAGGAGATAAAGTTTGAGCTAGGAATTAAATGGTGAGTTTAAAATGTCCTTTGGGCATGAGGAGTGGGCATCTGGATATGTGAACTGGGACCCATCCATATGATTAATTAGTTTGTTACGAAGTCCATATTCTGTGTCAGGCAGTCGTTCATTTTTCCTCTTGATATCTCAAGTGCTAAATCTTATTTGGACATTACTTTTAAAAAATGCTTTCTCTAAAAAAATCTATAACCAAGAACAGTAGAGAGAAGGTAAGAGAAGGAGAAAATGTGTACTTTTTCTTCTGGCAAGAGATCTTACAGAGTGGTTTTATTGGGTGCAGTAAGAAACCTGGTCTATTTATACTTTTGAACTAACCATACACCTTTTGCATGCTGCCTTCAGTAAACAATAGACTGATCTGTAAAATATTCAAGCAGTTGACTGCCCCGCTCAGGCACGCCTTCTCTAATCCTTTCTACCTGTGAAAATCCCACTCGTGCTAAAAACCCTGTCAAGTTTCAGATCTTCCTTAAAGGCAGTCCAAAGTTACTCTCCCATTTCCACTTCTATCAGAACTTACTTTCATTGTTATTTTTTTTAATACTGTTATTAACTCAGTTTGTTTATGTGTTTATGTTAAGACATCCTTCTACTGTGTCCATTAAATATCTTGATTGGCTCACTAATCGGTTGGGATGTGGGTAGTAGTGGCTTAAGAATCAGGCATTAGGAGCACCTGAGTGGCTCAGTGAGTTGAGTGTTGGACTCTTGGTTTTGGCTCAGGTCAAGATCTTGGGGGTCATGGATTGAGCCCCAAGATGAGCCCTGTGTTGGGCTCATGTTCAGCAGGGATTGTGCTTAGGTGTTTCTCTCCCTCTGCTCTGTACCCCATGTATACACTCTCTCTCAAACAAATAAATAAATCTTTTTAAAAAGCAGTTATTAAACATGTATTAATTAGAGAGTCAATTGTTATTTATTTGAATATCAGAATATAAACCTTTCCTTTCCAGTGATTTGGCATGACTTAATTCTGTTAAAAAGCAATATCCAAATAAATAAAAGCAGCAGCCAAGGTCCATTGTGTGTGTGTGTGAGAGAGAGAGAGAGAGAGAGAGAGAGAGAGAGAGAGAGAGAGAGAGATTATTGCCATCAGCTAAGGGATCGAAGAAACAACATATTTAAGAAGCAGTCACTTTGTATTGGCTGGAATATGAAAGGGGAAAAATTAAGATCTAGTTCTTATCTTTCTTATTTCTTCATCTCTAGTACATTTGGTTCTCAAATTCAGTGTGCGTAAATGTCACCCAAGGTGCATATAAACATGCAGTGCCTTAGGGAGCATCTTGGGTGTTCTTATTCTAAGTGCGGAATTGAAGTCCTAGAATTTGAATTTTTAAAAAAATGTTTCAGGGATGGGTACCTGAGCGGCTCAGTCAGTTAAGCATCCTGAGACTCTTGATTTCAGCTCAAGTCATGATCTCAGGGTAGTGAGATGGAGCCCCAAGTCAGGCTCCAGGCTCCTACATGTTCTCTCTCTCTCTCTTTCTCAAATAAATAAATCCTTAAAATAAATAAATAAAAACTGTCTCAGAAATTCTGAGTGCTTCATTTGTGGAAACTGCTTCATCTGTTTCAAAATCACCATTAAAGAAAATTATGTTAAATGGAATTTTAAGAGCACACGCATTCCTAGCAATGTCTTCATTGTTTCAATCTCACAGAATTGTTTTTTGAGTCATCAGGGAAGAAAGGTCATGCTGTACCTGAACAGTGAAAGCCATCTTTCATCAAAATGCATTGCTAATAAGCATCCTTTACATCTAGAGACATTTTTAATGTGTTTCTGAAACCAGCACAGATCACATTTAATGGTAAAATGATCCATTGTAATTCTGGAAATGACTTTTCGACAACTCAGAATCTCTTCCTTAGTCTGTTTCATTTTAAAAAGTCACAGAAAATATTTTTCTTTTCCTTAAGTATCTTTCTCAAAAGAAACATTTGAAGGAAACTTAGCACGCACAGTATGGAGAAGTTCACCTAATACATTGTCAATGGAGACTCAGTGAAGAAGAGGGGATGAGGGCCCATCAAGGAAGGATTCTCTAAGTTGGGCAAATAAAGGGAACTGGATTTATTTACAAGTGAAAAAAAGGCCCACATGGACGCCAAGTCACTTCACCAGGCAGCTTAGAGTATTGTGCTAAAGGGCTGTCTTCCTGGGCATGGTGTTACAGGTTGTGTGTGTTTGCACAAACTCATAGATTCACTTACATCCATGGCATTCAATTTCAGGAGAGCACAGAGAGAAGCAACAAACGTTCTGTAGCTTGTGTAGAAGATAGCTATCACATAGGGAACATCTCATACCTAGGGTCCCTCTTCTGATGTGAGTCCCGAATTACCAAAAGATATAAAGAGCCATTAAAATTTTTCTCCTTTCCATAAATCTTTCCAATTTATTGAACACGTGGCATGTTCCAGATTCAAATTCAATTGCCAGGGAACCAGGCTTTGTTTCCTTTGCGCTTGACTTCCCAGTGCCTGGAAAATTTTAATTGCCCTGTAAAGATTTAAGCCCTTGAATTAATTGGTGAATACAGAACTCCGTGCTGTGGAGGAAAAAAGAGGTCGGTGGCGTATAGTTCTTATCTCTGTGAAGCTTACTGCTCTTATTTTTAGGGACAGGAGCAAGTGAAGGGTAGATTATTTTTAAAAAGTGCACTCGTGGTTTTAATATAGTCACCGCGGTCGTCAGTGTGTTCTTGGCTTACCCATGGGATAAGCCCATTTCTTTCTTTCCACCGCTCTGCAGCTCACTAGCATCTATCCTTGCTTAATGAGGAGCTACTGAAAATGAGATTAGGGTCCACAATATATTTGTTGGAGATGCTCAAATAGGCCCTGCATATTTTAAAGTTCATTTTTAAAGTCTTATTAGACTCAGAAATAAGAATCAACGTTAGAGAAGAAATCATACTAATAACACAAATTTCCTTCCCTTCTCATATGCAGTGATGTTGCCCTGCAGGCACTTCTGTTGGGTAAAACGATTTCTTTTCTCATAAAAAACGATGAACTCACTTATACAATTGAGCAATCACACTCTGCTATGCACATGGCAGTCTACCCAGTAAGTGAGTGAGTGAGTGTGTACCAGTATGTTGGAAATACTCCTGTTACAATGAAGCCTAACAAATCATAGTGGGATAATGAGAGCCTGGTTTAGTAGAAGTAAAAACTCTTAACATCCGAATACTGACTATTATTACTGCTGGAGAGTAGCCTATATTTATGCTATATTTAGAAAAGAATACATATGTTTCGTTCCTACGGGGTTTCTTGTCAGTGTTCCTGTCAGATCTCATTAAGCCTTACGCATCCATAAAAGATGGAGGGAAAGCCAATGTGGGAGAAAAAGAAATAGTTCTCACAAAATTAAGAGTAGCCTCATCTTCCCTTTAGCTTAGAGCAGAAACCAGTTGTCAACAGTGGAGGCTGGGCAGATTGTATGGTTTAAAATGGGAAGAGCCATTTTTATAGGTTATAGTAAGAAACACATAATGTAAGATCTACCACCTTACCCGTTTCTCAGCGTACGTTTCAGTGGCGTCACGTGCATTCCCACTGTAGTGCGACCATCCCACTGTCCATCTCCAGAACATTTCTCATCTTGCAAAACTGAAAGTCCGTCCCCATTAAACAACTCCGCATTTCCTTGTCCCCACAGCCTCTGGCCACCATCTTCCTACTTTCTGTCTCTATGAATTTGACTCTTCTTGGTACTTCATACAAGTGGAATCATCCTTTATCTGTCTTTCTGTAACTGGCTTATATCACTTAGTATAATGCCCTCAAGATTCATCCATGTTGTAACCTATGTCAGAATGTCCTTCCTTTTTAAGGCTGAGTAATATTCCATTCCATTTTATGTGTACATCGTATCTTATTTATTCATGTGTTAATGGACAGCTTGCTTCTACCTTTTGCCTCTCTTGAATAATACTGCTACAAACACGAATATACAAATACCTGTTCAAATCCTGTAATAAATTCAGAGGTGGAATTGCTGGATAATATGGCTCTTCTATTTTTAATATTTTGAGGAACTGCCATACTGTTTTCTAGAGGGGCAGGAGGAGCCCTTCAAGGAAGCTCAAAAAGATCTAATAACCGGGGTGCCTGGGTGGCTCAGTGAGTTAAAGCCTCCGCCTTCAGCTCAGATCATGATCTCGGGGTCCTGGGATCAAGCCCCGCATCGGGCTCTCTGCTAGTGGGGAGCCTGCTTCCCTCTCTCTCTCTGCCTGCCTCTCTGCCTCCTTGTGATCTCTCTCTCTCTGTCAAATAAATAAATACAATCTTTAAAAAAAAGATCTAATAACCATGAAAAATTTCCTCCTTTTCATCTTTTTCCTTTTTCCAAATTTAAAACTACCTTTATTTGTGGTTGGTCAGACTCGAGATGCCATCATCAATCAGTAGAATTGTGAGATTGTACAGGAGGTACACAAATATGCTATTTAACTTAATTATCCTCACATCATCAAGCCTTAAAAATACACATAAAAGTTTTACAGTCTGGCAGTTTATAAAATATGAAGCTAAACAGAGGATTTTAGTCTCCACAAAGAGGATTGCATCATACCATGAACACATACCCATTAAACAATTAACTGTCCACAGAGAAAACACAGTGGTAGAGAATTTAAAAAAATCACTTAAAAATGAACATTTTTACCTTCACCAAAATATTCACCCTCTAACAACAAAACTGCCAGAAGGAGTCCATCCTGTGGAAGGACATAGTGAAACTTCTTTCCCAGTTTTAAAATGACCAGAGGTATTGCCCACAACAAATCTGATAGGCTTTTTAAGCAGGTTACGGTTGTAACTGGATATATTTCAGATTAAACATTAAATAAACATAAATAGGTTAAATAAATATGTCACTGCAGAAAGAACACTATGTAGGTTCCCCCTTCATTCTTGGAAAGAGATGCGAACTGGCCGACGAATGGTTGGTTTCACTGGGGCTGTTTCTATTCATTTTGTCTGGCGTGCGTCTGCACACTTCCCCTACCCCCATCTGAAGAACTCTTATATTTCATATGAAAAGTGAAAGCTGGTTTATGGTTTGCTGTGGAAAATGCTAGTTTCCAGGGAGTATTCTTGATAAAAGGATTAAAAAAATGGCTGAGGGTAAAATTTACATATTGCTATGTTGTCGTGTCACCTTTTATAAAAATACCTAACAAGTATCGAATACCTACTGTGTGCCACGAATGTTGTAAATAAGGAACAATGAAATTTTTTGTGTGTTTTAAAATTAATCTCTTTGATTCACTTATTTTTTTTAAAGATTTATTTATTTATTTGAAAGAGAGAGAAAGAGAGCAGGAGTGGGAGGGGCAGATGGAGAGAGGGAATCTCAAGCAAACTCCACAATGAGCTGAGAGCCTGATGTGGGCTCGATCTCATGACCCGAATATTATGACCTGAGCCTAAACCAAGAGTCGGAAGTTTAACTGACTTAACCACCCAGGTGCCCCTTGATTCACTTATTTTATGTTTACTTCCATAAATATCATGGTCATATTATAATATATTACCATAATTTCTTTCAAGTTCTTATGTTACAGTATGTTATAATAAGATCAAAGGGGTCACGATTAGGTTAATTTTCAAGATACATATGAGAAAACACATTTTTTTTTGACAAAAGGTATATTCTGATTGCTATTCTAATTTCTTCTTTGACTCATAAGTTATTTATCTGAATTGCTGATTTCCAATTTAACTTCATCTAGCTTGATAATGTGGACTGTTAGATACTAATTCTTTGAAATTTGTTGAAACTTCTTTCATGTCCTAAAACATTTTTAAATTCTCAGTGGAGATGGTTTTGATTCTTGTCAGTTAAGATATTTTCCCCCTTTACTCCTTGATTCATTGTAGGTGTAATAATTGAGGTCTTTATGTGAAGATCTAATTTCTAACTTGTAACATTTTGTGTGGCCAGGACTTTTTTCTTCTGTGCCCTGGGTGGTTATGTGATACTAATGCCTGTTCTGGCTTTGTCACATCTCCCAGGACAGCTGTGGGTTCATTGCTAATTCACTTGATTTTCAGCTCCCTCTTCACTTTTGGTCCCTGAGTTGTGTCTCCTTATATTGTTGGAAGCTAAACTATATATTTAACTGAAATATTACCCATCATCTAGATATTTTCCAGCAGGAAGGATGATCAGAATATCTATTCTACCGTATTTCCAGAAATGGAAGTTTCTTATTCTCCTAAACAAAGGGTTAACTTCGTGTTCTGCAGCATCAAAAGTAGTTATGAGTAGTTTTGTGTCTCCTCATTTCTTATTGAAAATGATTGCTTACAATTTTAACCATTATTTTATCCAAGGCAAAAGTCACATAATATTGCGTTTATGATAATACTACTTCATTTCGTTTTATGCTACTTAATCTTCATGCTAATTCTAAGATATACACATTGCCTTCATGATTTTTATTTTATTTTATTCGTTATTTTTAAATCTTTTTAAATATTTTATTTATTTTTTTTAGAGAAAGAGAGAGTGAGAGTATGAGAGGGGAGAAGGTCAAAGGGAGAAGCAGACTCTCCACAGAGCTGGGCACCTGATGTGGGGCTCGATCCAGGAACTCTGGGATCATGACCTGAGCCGAAGGCAGTGGCTTAACCAACTGAGCCACCCAGGCTCCCTTTATTTTATTTTATGTTATGTTATTTTATGTTACATTATTTTGTTATTTTATGTTATTTCATTTCATTTCATTTCATTTCATTTCATTTCATTTCATTTCATTTCACTTCATTTCATTTCATTTCATTTCATTTCATCATTATAAGTGTACTCTTTAAACCCCATTCCCCCACATCCCTCCCTTCTGGTAACCATTTGTTACCAGACCATAACAACAAACCATAACAATTTGTTCTTTATAGGTAAGAGTCAGTTAAAAAAAAAAAAAGTCTTGATGTGTCTCTCTTGATATATTCTTTGGTTATTTGTTTTGTTTCTTAAATTCCATATACATGAGATCGTATGGTATTTGTCTTTCTCCGACTTATTTCATTCAGCATTATACTCTCTAGCTCCATGTTGTTACACATGGCAAGATTGCATTCTTTTTTATGGCTAATATTCCATTATATATATATAGATAGATCTGTCTTTATATATCATATACTCTTTATCCATTCACCTATCAAAGGACACTTGGGTTGCTTCCATAGTTTGGCTACTGTAAATGATGCTGCAATAAATATAAGGGTATGTGTATCCCTTTGAATTAGTGTTTTTGTATTTTGGGGGTCAATAGCCAGTAGAGTGATTGCTGGATTATAAGGTAGTTCTGTTTTTAATTTTTTGAGAAACCTCTGTACAGTTTTCCACAATGGCTGCAACAGTTTACATTCCTACGATCAGTGCAAGAAGGTTCTTTTTTCTCCATATCTTCGCCAACACTTGTTTCCTGTGTTTTTAGTTTTAGCTGTTCTGACAGGTGATATCCCCTTGTAGTTTTGATTTGCATTTCCCTGAGTATCAGTGATGTTGAGCATCTTTTCATGTCTCTTTTGGTCATCTGGATGTCTTCTTTGGAGAAATGTCTGTTGATTGTCTTCTGCCCATTTTTAATTGGATTGTGTTTTTTGTGTTGAGTTATCGAAGTTCTTTATATACTTTGGATACCAACCCTTTATGAAATAGGTCATTTGTAAATATCTTCTCCCATTCTGTACATGTCCTTCCAGTTTTGTTTATTGTTTCCTTTGCTGTGCAGAAGCTTTTTATTTTGATATAGTTCCAATAGTTTATTTTATTATTTACAACATACCTCAGGAGACATGTATAGGAAAATGTTGCTACAACTGATCTCAGATAGGTTATTGCCTGTGCTGTCTTACAGAATTTTTATGATTTCAGGTCTCACATTTAGGTCTTTAATCCATTCTGAGTTTATTTTTGTGTAGTGAAAGAAAATGGTCTAGTTTCTTTCTTTTGCATGTGGCTGTCCAGTTCTCCCAACACCATTGAAGAGACTGTCTTTTTCCCATTGTATATTCATTCCTCCTTTGTCAAAGATTACTTGACCATATGATTGTGGGTTTATTTATGGGTTCTCTGTTCTCTGCCATTGATCTGTGTGTCTGTTTTTATGCCAAAATCATTCTATTATGATTACTACTGCTTTGTAATATAACTTGACATATGGAGTTATCATACCCTCTATTTTTGTTTTTATTTTTCAAGATTACTTTAGCTATTCAAGGTCTGTTGTGGATCCATACAAATTTTATGATTGTCTGTCCTACATTATTTTTATTTGAGTTGAGAGAAATAGGTGTTGCCCCAACACTTAGAAGCAGGAAAACCAAAGTGGATCCCATGTATCTCTGAATTCAAACACTATGTTGTCTTGCTCTTCAAAGTGCTTGCACCTTTCCATTTCAGCTTTGTTCCACAAACATTTATTAAATTTCTATGACATAGGAGTTATCATTTATTGTATTTATATGATTGTGTTGGGTGCTGGGGGATAAAGACATATTAGAAACAGTCATTACTGTAAAAATGTAAATAACACAGAACTTCAAAACAATTTGGTGAATATTCAGAGATATGCACAGATCCTAGTATTGATACTCTAACACAGTGAATGTTATACCGCCCAGAGTTACATGATATATAGATTCTTTGTTTCTGAATTGTACTTTAATTTTATTTTTAAGTGTATTTTTCTAATTTGTGAAATCCAAGATGGTCTTATTCTCCACTACAAAATAGGTAAAGTTGCAATCATTTGATTTTTTCCTAATTAAAATGTTCATTTGTGTTAGTATCCCCAATCTATCTTCTGATGGCTTTCTGAAGTAAGAATAAAATATGAATTTTATTCATATTTACATTTATTCATATTTACATGAATTAGCATGTAAAGTAGACTCATTGGGATTTATTCATATTTACATGAATTAGCATGTAAAGTAGACTCATGCACTCCAATGCATTGGAAAACAATGTATTAACAAACCAAGTTGTTTGAGATTTTGTAAAATAGCAACAACAGCAAGATTTTTATTAATTTCTTTGCCAACCATTATTGGGACTGTGTGATAAGAGAACATCAAATTCTTTTTTTAAGTAAGCTCCACAACAGAGTGGAGCCCAACATGGGGCTCAAACTCATGACCCTGAGCTCAAGACCTGAGCTGAGATTAAGAGTCGGATCCTTTACCGACTATGCCACCCAGATGCCCCAAGAATATCAGACTCTTAATTATGCCGAAGCACTGCCACTCCCAATGCCCCTTGGTAAGTTACATCTTTGGCTACATTGTCTTTTGCAGATAAATATCAGTAGGGAAAACATAGAATTCCAGTTCCCCATAGGACGGTGTTTCTCTACATGATGTCTGCAGTGGTTGGATATTTGTGTTTACATAGATTTGGACGTCATGTATGTAGAAGTGAGAGTTGATACTACGGAGTGTCTAGATTGGAAAGATGAGAACTAAAGATAGAACCCTGGACAATGCCTAATAATTAAGGAAAGGGAAAAGAAGAGCCTTTGAAAAGATTATCAAGATATGAGAAAAACCGGGAGCCGGTATCTTAGAAACCTAATATGGAGGGAATAGTCAAGGGTGTCAGAGCAAATGGGATTCAGCTTGTATTGAGAGAGTAGGAGAACAGGAGAAATGGAATGGAAGAAGATGCAAGTTAGGTTAGGTTGTCTGCAGGTGTCAAGAGAAGGAAATATATTATCATTGGGGGTGTGAGTCTATTCCATAGTCATCATTAAGGTTTTGATTTCCAATGATACATCTGTTTACCTTGTGCTATAGTATATGGATTTGGAATGAAACCCAGATCTCATGCTCCAACTAGGCACACATACCTAACATATGTCCCTTTCCTTATTTAATTCTGTTTTTGTTTTACCGTCAGGACTGCTAGAATTGTGTGTGAGAGAGAGAGAGAGAGAGTGTGTGTGTGTGTGTGTGTGTGTATTACATCCAACATAGAGACAGCTTGTAACCTGGGTGGTGTTCTATTTAACAGCCTATTTTCCTCAAGCTACGTGAAAGCATATTTTCTAAAAACAAATCCAAATTTTTTGGCCCAAAAGTTGTGCATTTTGTAATCTCCAGGTTTTTTCCTGTTACATTGTGAAAATGAAATAAATTCTGTCTGTAACTTCTTTCTTTAATTCTTTTTTTTTTTTTTACTTTTATGATGCTACTCTTTCGTTTTATGCTAGCTAATCTCACGTTATTTAATTTTCATGCTAACTCAAGGATATACACATTGCCAGCATGATTTTTATTTGAGCTGAGAGAAACAAGGTGTTGTCTCAGTTCCCCTAAGCACCAAAACCAGAGTGGATCCTACATATATTTGAACTCATACACTATGTTTCATTTCTTTTCAAAGTGCTTGATACCTTTCCATTTCAGGTTTGTTGCGTCAACACTGATTTAAGTTCTCCAACTTGTGAGTTGCCATTTGTTATGTTTATATGACTGTGCTGGGTGCTGGGGGATAAAGATAGATTAGACTTGCTCTATGTTAACTAACTGGAATTAAAATAAAAACTTAAAAAAAAATTATTAAAATAATTAATTTAGCATGTCTCTATTCTCTGTAGACATGCAGGACAAAGATCTCAGCCATTTATATGAATAGTCATGCATTCTGGAAGAATCTTTCAGCTTAAACTTCTGTTGTCTATTTAAACTTTCTATAGGTCAGTTCTGCAATTCAGCTCATCTGTTGTGTTCTTTTTTTTTTTTTTTTTTTAAGATTTTACTTATTTATTTGACAGAGAGAGGGATCACAAGTAGGCAGAGAGGCAGGCAGAGAGTGGGGGGAAGCAGGCTCCCTGCTGAGCAGAGAGCCTGATATGGGGCTCAATCCCAGGACCCTGAGATCATGACCTGAGCGGAAAGGAGAGGCTTTAACACACTGAGCCACCCAGGTGCCCCCATCTGTTGTGTTCTTAAAAAATTTCGAACATCATATTTTCAGTTTCCAAAACCACTATTTTTTCTTTATACCAACTTATGTGGATTTTGAATAACATGTGTCTTGACTTTCCCTGAGAATACAAATTAATATTATTTTTATGTTTTCTTCTGTTGACTCTATTAACTCTGAATCTTTTAGTTCTTTTCCTTGGCTTTGGGGCTTCTCTTGTAGGTCTTGATTTTCCTCAAATGTTTGGGCATATTTGGTTGACTGTTGGGATTTCTCATTGGCCGTTCTTGTTTGCTTGTCATGGAATGTAGGTTCTGGTGATGGAGCCTCCTTGTAATGAATTGTGTAGGAGGCCTGGCAAGGACGTGAAGTCTGAAGCCCAGGTACAGTAAGCCTATCTTCTAGATTTGGGTGCTCCCCACCCTCCTGTCTCCTCTAATCTGTGACAGTTCTCTTGTCTTCTTTTATCTCTCCCAACCTTGACAGTTTGGAATAGTCCTTGAAACCTGGACCTGTCTGACTTCTCCGTTCTCCGTTCTCCTCGTGATCAGACTGAGGCTATGTATGAACTGTTGTTTTTGTACAGCTAAATAACCCTTTTCTGTTTTCTGCTGCTCTACCACCTACCTAGGGTGGGGCTTAATCTTTTCCTGATTGTAATTCTTAAGAACCCAAGCTTTATCTTTTAAGTTACTTGCCTCAGGGGACTCATTTTATTATTATTTTTTTAACAGGCAGATCAGTGAGTATATCCTTTCTGTGAGTGCGGCACAGTAAATTTTGGTAGTGTAGAGGTCAGGAGTGAGATGATTTAGTCATTAGGGAGAAGTCCACATTTCACTGACTGTCTAATAAAGCAAAATGTGTAACAGCCATTGTATATTCAGTCAGTGACTATTGGGCAGCTGTGATTCTAAGGTAGGTTATTTATGATACAGAAGTTGCTTTCCTTACCCAAATAAGATTTTCCAAACCTTGAAACCAGTCCACAAACCACCTGATAATTTGCTTCAAAGAATTTTCAGTAGAAAATGTAATTTAAGTGAAAACAATCATTAAACACCAATCTTTCTCAATCTGATAGACAAGCTACAGTTTCTTTCCAATGAAATAATGTGAGTTAAACTGAAATACCATTTTGCAGTGCTCGCAGTAACTTGCTTCAGCATCTTGAATGCAAATGGATTACAGTGATAAAAGGGAAATAAGGCAATAAACTTAGGTTTTTGAAGATGATATAAACTATATACAGGCAACAACTGAGGGATTCAGAGCCAAATTGATAACTTTTTGATATACTAATCGAGTAGCATAGCTTAGCTTTGTGGCAGCTCTTTTTTTCCTTTCTCCATGCAAATGTGAAAATTTATTTTTATATGTATATAAAGAAATCAAACACACACTGCACAAGCTGCAATTGGATCCAATCCTGATGTTAGTTGAGCTAGCAATTTCCAGGGTGTGGGTTGAGGTAGGATGGGGCACTGGGATATCCAGTTGTTGTGGTGGTTTCTGTAATATAATGATGGGGGGGCAACTTTATTACATTGTGGAGTAGAAGGTGCAAGCCCACTTGATCCTTACTTGAATGATGCAGAAAGGGCAGTGACTTCATTTACTAAAAGAAACACAGGGTTCTCTCCAGGCTTTGTTCTTCACTGAATTCTGGGACTGGGATGGCCACTTTCCTGTGGGTTTGGATGACTGGCCAGGAAACCTTGTTCTTCTGCAGTGGGACCTATGGCTCCTCTCCGGCAGTCTACCTCCCTAAAAGGGGTTCTGGGTCTCTATACACAGCCAACTCAAGTCCTGGGACAAGACAACTTGTAGTCCCGACATTTCCCCAAATAATGCAGAATGTCTAAGTAACACAGTAATTGAATGGCAATCTGTCACACAGAGGCAGACCCTAGACAAGTAAAAGGTTTATTATGGTGCTCATACATTAGCTCTAGACTCTGAGACTTTTCCATAATCAGAATAGCTAAGGGTTATGGTTGCTGTAATCCGCAGTGGCTCCCCTAAAGGCCAGAATCCACATTTATATTGTCAGGGATGTAGAGTAGCTAAGAGCACTGTGCCAGAAATTCCTTGAGACTTCTGTTGAATTAAGGTGTGTGCGTGTGTGCATGTGTGTATGTGCATTAAGGACAGGGTGTGAAAAATTTAATAATTAGCTATTTCTAGAGGGATGGTGATAAGGAAAGAAGGCTATATCTAGGCCAAAGAATACTCATCCCAGAAGTTCTTACTTAAAGGAAGTTGTGCGAGTCCTGTTACTGTTCCTTGGCAAAACCAGTATGCTTACTTGCTGGACATCTTGTGGGCTAGAATTGGCTTCACGCATACAGTGCAGAAGCACTTGGAAATAATAGACAAGGAGGGAAGCCGAAGCTGTGAACTAGAGAACAGGGGAGGGGGTGGGAGGAAAAGTTTCCAGTAGATGAGTGGGGAAAAAAATAGAAGGAAAAATATTGACTCCAAAACTTCAAAAGGAAGCTCTCCTTAGCCATTTTCCAGATAATACCAGTATACTAATATGTGCCTACATTTAATTCCCATGTGTAGCCTGTAGCCCTAGGTTTTAAGCCTTTCCTAGGAAGAAACTGAAAGTCTGAATGTAAAGCTCAGGTAAAATATTAGTAATAGTAATAAAATAAAAATTAAAAAAAAATTTAAAAGACCATATTATCTGATGGAGAGCTAGATGGGATGGTGATGGTGTAATGTAATTTTAAATGGTATGTAAGCATGTGGGTGTTGGTCCCCATATTAGCAGCTTATGAAAAATGCATTTCTTATAAGTGTTATACTTTCTGTTCCTTAAACTTCACTTTTCTCACTTTTGGCTGAAATTTAATTGTTGGACCTTATATATTAATTTTGAGAGTCTTGCTTATTTTGGGATCTTCTCTGCTATCAGTGTGGACCACAGTCACTGGTCTTTAATTGTTGGACAAATTCCACCTCTGTGAGTGGCCAAATACTTTGGGCAATGGCTTTGTGAGTCTCAGAAGCATGCAATAACAAATGGTATTAAAACATACGCAGAACCTGGGGAAATAAATGAAAACATGGCCTAATGTTTTTTCTTTCAAGTGTTAAAGGTATTTTCTTCCCAGTACTCCTAAACTGCTAAAATTCAGAATTATGAAATATTAAGTGCCTCATTTTATAGGTAGGATTGACAGCAGGATACTGTCCAATGTTCCAGCTATTGGGCAAGGATGGAAATACACTCTATGAGAGAGATTTGAAAATAAATGATGACAGTGCAGTGTGACAAGTTAAAATGTTTCAGGAACCTAGAAGAGGAATCCAGCAGCTTGTGGAATCTAAGACTACACTAGTGAGATTTAAATGCTGAATGAACAAAGGGGAGAGGGCATTTGAGACTGAGAACATGGAAAGTTCCTTGTGTGAATGGCAGTAGAGTTGCTGTAGCTAAAAGAAGGAGCTCCAAGGGGAAGAAGCAGCCAGTGAGAATGGGAAGGAAGACTGGGGCCAGGTTCCAAGATGTTTAAGGAGTCTGTGCTCTATCGTGTAGATGGTGAGGCACTGAGACATTGCTGCCTGTTAGAGGTACAACTGTGCAAACAGAAGTTGGGTCAGAGGAAGGAAACATCAGAGACAGTAGTGCCAATTAGGAGACTATCGCTGTAACATGGTTAAGAAACAGTGGGATCTTGAACCAGGGCAGTGGTTGTGCAAATAGGAAGAAATGGATGAATAACCCTTCAAGAGGTGAAAGCACCAAACTTGGTAAGGGTAGGTAAGTGATAAGAAAATGAGAGTAAACATTAAGTATGAATTCCTTTTTTTTTAACCATTAGTAATTGGGTGAAACAAAAAAAATAATAATGCATGACAAATATCCTGATTTTTTTAAAAAAGTATATGCTCTCTTTATAGAGAGTAAGAGAGCTAGACTCATTAATGCAAAATGATAAAAATACCTGAGTATAGGTGATGGATAGAGGAGAGCTTATTGTACTATTTTCCACTTTTTTCTAGTTTAGACATTTTTTCTAAATTGCAAAGTTGCTGATGATTTGAGCTATTGATGTGTTTAAACCACACGGAACCAAGGAGTCAGTGGTGGCGGGTGACAAGGCATTGCTGTGTTGACCTGAGTTCCTTCCAGCCGTCTTCCTGCCGGTGCCAGAGCCCTGCCATTCCGCATATTTTCTAGAACAGACTGATGAAGAGAATGCAGACTCAACACCTAGGTTTCAAGAAAAAATTCACCTAACTTCACAGACTATTTCAATCACACATTAAAAATCATGGCTACTTCCACATATCCAGTTCAGACACGTCCCCAATTACTGCATTTTCACAAGATCCTTCTCCGCCTGTTTGCCACTTTCTAATTCCATCTTGTGTCTCATAATCAATGATTCCCACCTATATCCAAATAATCAAAGACACATGATCAAACTCTTGACATGTCTTTGTTTGACTCTTTAGTATTCTACTGTAAGCTGTCAGTTTTTTAAATAGGCTGTCATAAATAATTCCTGCAGCTGAAATATAGTGAATTCTGAAAATAGAAGTATCTCAAAACGGGGAGCCTTGAGACTGCCATGTTTTTGAAACTTGTATACAATGATAATTTGTTTTATATCTAATTTACTTTGTTTACAAGTCACGTTAAGGTGAGAGTGTGTATATTTTATCTCCAAAGACTTTTTTTTAAGATTTTTTTTTTTATTGTGGTGTGGACAGAGTAGGGAGAGAAACAAAAGGAAAGGGAGAGAGAGAATCCCAAGCAGATTCTGCACTGAGTGTGGGGCCTGGCGTGGGGCTCGATGGATCTCTTGACCCTGAGACCATAATCTTAGCCAAAACCAAGAGTCGGATCCTTAACCGACTGAGCCACCCAGGCACCCCAAATCCAAAAACTTTTATATTGATTTTAATATGTCCACAAAATGTATGTATGTGTTACACTTTTTTTTTTTTTTTCTGAGATTTTTTTGTATGCCTGCTTTAATGTAGGAGTAAGATTTTGGCTTCTTGGTAACCTGATATTAGGATCATGTAGTGTTTATTTGTGCCTCCCACTTCAACTTCTTTTCCACCCTCAAACTGCAGTGCTCTGCATGTGATAGAAAGCAATGAGCCTATAGAATTCACCTAAGTTTTAAGTGGATAAACTTGTTACTCGTTGAACCAGCTAGGATAGCTAAACAGAAATGAATGTGATTGAATGTCCTAATCAAATAAAATAACAACAATGCAGATTTGGACCACTTTTCATGAATGATTTTATTCCTATGCTGCCTATTATTAGATATAAATAGTAAGTAATTCTGAGAAATGCTGGTGATTTTTATTTCATTCCTATAACTGAAACAAATGAAAATGAGATTTCTTTGGAGGTAGTATTTTTTCTTCCCTTCTTTTTTTTTTTTTTCCCTCCTTTCTTATCTTTTTCCCTTCTATGGTATCTTCCAGTTAAAAAGATAATGTTTATTAACAGTTTTGATTTTGAGTAGTTGGACTGCTAAGCCATCTTTGAGCATTTATCTTTGGTGTGGGGGTGAATCGTATTTCTTTTTGGTTCCACACTGTCCGTTGATACTGACCCAGAGCCTTGGCATCAGTTCTGAGTGTGAATAGACTGAAGTTACTTCAGTCCTCATTTCTGTTGATATATGGAGCTTGGCAGTTACTGGAGAAAGGATGAGCAAAATAGCAGAGGAGCCCTGGGGGCCTTCTGAGAATGGTCGTTATTGAACAGTTTGAGACATTTTGCAACATGTTGAGTAAACTGGAATGGCTCCATCCAACACTGGTTGTTGAGAAAGGACAAAAGGGACTTGAGAACAAATATTCCAATTGAGATGGAGAGGGTGTGACAGGAGGGATGGCTGTGTTTGTCACATGCCTCTGACACAGGTCTGGGCTGTTACATGTGTCTTGTGTGGCCTGAGGCTGGACTCCTTTTGCATCAGTCTTGTCACTGTGGACACAATTCTGGGACAGTGATTGCTGTGTCAAGCTTAGCAGTCTAATGTATAAGACTTTTGTTAAGTGTTCATTTTGTGCTTTCATCCTATTTTGATTGAAACTAGAAAAAAATCTTAACCATTATCAAACATCAGATGTGAGCTGAAAGTAGGGATCATCCACCCTCTTCTTAGCGGAGATATTTAAATAGGGAGCTGCTTTATGTCCGCTCTCCTGTAGCTTACTATCCTGGAGACCCTAGATATGATGAGATTTTGTTAATTTAATGAACTCATTATTTAAGGAGCCCAGAGTGGAGATTGTTGGTTCTTTCCCCATCAACTGCCTAATTTTCTCTTGAAGAATTCACTCACTCCCATTTTGATTATGTGGTTTGGGTGGCCTTGAAGTAGTCTTCAAGCTCCAGGGCTAGATCTTTTCTCCTCCTCCTCCTCCTCCCCCCCCCCCCCCTCTCTCTCGCCTCCCCCTCCCCCCCTCCTTTTCTTCTTTTTTTTTTTTTTCATTTTCTTTCAGGGCTAGGTCTCGATTGGCTTCAGAAAATTGAGATACCACAACCCCCAGATCACAGTGGCTGGGTTAGAGATAGGCACATAATCTAGCCAGAGCCAATGAGATTTTAGGACACAATCTCTGAGGCACTCTCCCCCCCCCCCCCCCCCGGGAAATCAATCAAAAGAGACTTTTCTTTTTCCCAGTGCATAGGAATGAATAAAGCTGACCCTACATAGGCAGCCAGGCACCCAGGGATCATAAGAAGAGCATCTACTTAAGATGAGATCCAAAAGCAATGACACTGACCCAAAAAAAGGACTGTGGGAACCTGGATCCTGGCCAGATTTAAACTCTGCCTTAAATATCGAAGTACTTTTCTATTCAAACCATTGTTTAAGCCCATTTTAATTGGATCATGAGCAACCCTAATAATATACACAAAATGTTTCCTTGGTTCAAGAAAATAACTCTTAACAGAGTTTCACTAATGATAATAACGTATTTAAGAAAAAGAAAGATCATAGTTGCAAGGAATGTAATCAATATATGCATGGGTCAGAGTTGGTGAAAAAAGGGCAAATATTTTTGGATAGTACATTTGTGCAAAGTGAGCAACTTACATTGCCTCTTGTGGGGTCAGTATATGGTTGTACTTTTCTAGAGCTCACATAAAACATACCCTTGAGATAATTTTATTTTTGTTAGAATGACAGGATTAAAAAAAAAAAAAGAGAGAGAATGACAGGGTCAGAGAGCAGAGTTATGAGAAACAATTCAGGGTTTGGGTTTCTTGGTTTGCTGAGGACAGGGTGTCCTAACTAGGAACTGGAGCTTACTGAACACGAGAAAGTGATGAGTCTACTGCCAATTAGCCTTTCACTTTATGTACCATTTTGGGGTATATTTAGTTCCTGTGAATTATTAGTTCTTAGTTATCAAGTGCCTAAAGATACAGTAAGAAAATCCAGGGTGGTGAACTGAGAGTTGGGTACCAAATTCTGAAATATCGTACCCTCATAGAAGTACAGATAGATGAAGATATCCTGTCCACCCTCCTGAGGGTATTGTTTTGACTATAGGTTTTATGACTCTGTTTAGAAACTAAGGTATGCTTTGCAGAGCAGAGTAAAAATATACATTTGTGTGTCTCAAACACAAGGTATGAAGTATGACCTCATAGGCATGAACCCTTAATTTAAATTGTGGTAGATATGATATATAATGCTGACTATTTCATCATTGACCCTTTAGAAGTTATTAATCAGGTGAATCTCTCCAGAGAGCATCAGAGTTGAGACAATACAGGCACAAAAGAGATCAAATTTATTTTCTCTTTGGAAATAGAACAGTTTGACATGGTAAATACTAGTTATAAATAAGTAATAAAAACTTCTAGTGGAAAAGGACATATCTAGAATTATATTCTCCTATTCCAACTGTCAGGGCACATCTCTTTGGTTTAATTTTAAAATTCATTAAAAGTACTGCTTCCTTAGCTTAGGCATTGCCATCTGGAATAAAGTTTGTTCTGGTATGGAATAAAAGGAAAACTTTCTTATTGTTGAAGAGTTAGACTGAAGATTGCTAATTCTAGAGTTTGATTCTTGAGAGAAAGAAGAAATGAGGGCTTAAGTTTTTCATGATAAAGCAGTTATTTTCAAGTCTGGTATTTAAAGTTCTCAGTATATACTTCCTAACTTTCCATTTTACTCTATAATAAAAGTAGTACATCCATGTTGAGATTTTCTAAGCAATAAGAACTCCCTCAAAAGATGTATGAATATCTGTCCATGGGGGCAGAGAATTTTACAGCTGGAGTCTTAACCTCCACCCTAATGGGACTAGCCATTCTTGATATCGCCATTGAGAACGTACAGGAAAGGCTCTTTCGAGTGTTGTTCATGGGGCACTTGTATCAGTGAACTGGGGAGGCTTCCTTTCTGGTTGGGATGTAGAAGCCATGAGAGACTATTGCTTCGATTCTAATGATAATAAACCAGATTATCAGCAAGCTGTAAAATCATAGTTTTAAAAAATCCATCAGAGGACTGAGAACAAAAATGGGCTTATATGAACTAAAATCTAGGCAACTATTAAGTCTTCTGGGAGCTAAGAGCCACATTATTCCTTTCAGGCCTGGCAGAGTGTTAGGAATGTGAAGAATCTACCATGGGCAGGGGCAGGAAGAAACCAGTAGAAGTTTTAACAAGTTTTTAATATATATATTTGGGTTGACAAGATAAATTAGAATATTAAAGAAAAGCTGCCACAAACTGAACCTGCACAAACGCACTACTTCTTTCTCGTTGCCCCTCACTTAGTGGGTATGGATGCCAAATGATGGAGATGGGCAGAGGCACTGAGATAGAACCTTTCCAGAGATGCAGAAAGGATAAGAGAATGCTCTGGACAATTTTATCCAATACATTCAACAAATTAGATCACGGGCTCAACTAAGAATATCAATAGGCAAGTAAGTCGCAGACCCAGAAGACATAGTCAGAATCCACGCATATGACATCATAACCAAATCTAGATGTATTTAGAATTCCTACACACAGAAGACAAGCTAATAAAAAGATGGGCAAAAGTCTTCAATAGACATTTTCCAAAAGAAGAGAATATAATGGACAATAAATACATGCAAAGGTACTCAAGTTACGGTTAGTTATCAGAAAACACAAATTAAACTATAATAAAGTACCATTTTATACATATTTTGATGGCAAAAATGAAAAAGACTGCTAATATAAAATATTGGGGCAAATGTAGATAAGTCTTGCATATTATTACTATTGATACAAAAAAGGTATAATTAGGAAAAATTTGACAGTATAAAGTTAAAAAAAATACATCTACCTAGGACTCAGCAGTTGTACTCCTAGGTGTTTAAACCAAGATTCATGAAAAACATATGTCCACAGAAAGGCTTACATACAAATACTCATGGTAGTCTTACTTAAAATAGCCATTGAAAATGTCTATAACTAGAGATCAATAAACTAATTGGTAGTACATCTGTGCCACAAAATGCTACTCAGCTACAAAAAGAAACATACCAGGGTGCCTGCGTGGCTCAGTCAGTTGGTCTCTGCCTTTGGCTGGGGTCATGATCTCAAGGTCCTGGGATTGAGTCTGGGGTGTCCAGCTCTCTGCTCAGTGGGGAGCCTGCTTCTCTCTTTGCCTGCTCCTCCCCCTGATTGTGCTGTCTCTCTCTGTCAAATAAATAACTAAAATCTTTTTTTTTTTTTTTTTTTAAGAAACAAACCAATGACAGATGCTACTATATGGATGTCTTTCACAAACATCGTGAGACATACAAGATGGGATATATTGTATGATTCCATTTATAGGAAGTTCTAAAACAGTAAAATCCAATCTCTGGTTTTCCCTGCTCTACTCGATGTGGGAAAATTAAACTGAGAAGAGTATCAGGAAGTTTCTGAGAGGATTAAAATGTTCTGTGTCTTGTTTGGAGTGGTGGTTTCATCAACTGTCAAAACTCATCAAACCAAACATATAACATCTGGGTGTGTTATTCTTCTGCGTAAATTATATCTTAATTTAAAAAAAATGATTATCATTGGATAGTTTGTTTATAATGCAGATTCTTAGGCTCCACTCCAGAGACACTAATTTAGAATCTTTGGGAATAATTCAAATGAATATTAAATTCCAAAAAGCAGTGCCAAAGGTATTTGACAGAAAGCAGAACATTCTCTTAGATGAATATATATAGAAATGGAGAGAGGCTTTTTTAAAGACTTACTTATTTTAGAGAGAGAGAGTGCATGGCAGGGAGGGGTGGAGGGAGGGGAAGAAAGAGGCTTAAGCCTACTCCATGTGACCACAGAGCCTGTCCCATGTCTTGCTCTCAGGACCTGGGACTGGAGCTGAAACCAACAGTCCATGCTTAACTGACTACACCACCTAGACTACCTCTAGAGGGACTTTTTTTTTTTTTTTTTTTTGAAAGATTTTATCTATTTATTTGAGGGATAGTGTACAAGCTGGAGAGAGAGGCAGAGGGACGGGGGAAGCAGAGGGAACCCCACACAGCGCTTGATCCCAGGAACTTGGGATCATGACCCCAGCCAAAGGCAGAGGCTTAACCAACTGAGCCACCCAGGTACCCCTAGAGGAACTTTTTCTTTTTCTTTTCTCTCTTTTTTTTTTTTTTTTAAGATTATTTATTTGACAGAGAGAGAGAGATCACAAGTAGGCAGAGAGAGAGGGGGAAGCAGGCTCCCCACTCAGCAGAGAGCCAATGCAGGGCTCCATCCCAGGACCCTGAGACCATGACCCAAGCTAAAGGCAGAGGCTTTAACCATCTGAGCCACCCAGGCGCCCCTAGAGGGACTTTTTCTTAAGTAGACTTAGAAAGAGACTTATTTTTGTACAACAGTGGACAATAACCAGTGACAACTGTTCAGGATTATCTTAACTCTTCCTCTGCCAAAGAGCGGACTATATTCCAACGCATGCAGGACCTATGACCTTGAGGAAGCGGGAATAGGAATGAACGGTGGTTTTGTGGGACTGAAATGCCCTAAGGTAGTAGATTTAGTCACAGTCTGGGTTAAATCTTGTGGGCTGGCCTGGGACCTAATCAACATCATCTTAATTGCTAGTTTGAGACAATGTATTCTGAGTTCCCAGCAATTGACTTACAAATGAATTTGGGGAAAATAGCCAGTTTATAAATGGAGGGGAGCTCCTGCTGGGGGAGAAAAATCCTTATTTACATGACAATTGAGAGTGGTAAGGAAGAACAGGACAGGGAGTATAAATTTGTGAAGTGAGAAAAATTAGTCCATTGCAATTTTGTAAGCGAAAACCCATCAACGGCAGTAACAATGTCTGGCTAACGCTGAGTAAACTCTCCTTATGAACTCTCTTTCCCCCTGTGTCAAGGAAGAAAGAAACTTCCCAGAACTATCATGAAGTGGATAAACTTCCAAATAATTACAGTTTGATTCCTTTCTGTTCTCAGGTATAAAACAGGCAATGGGTAATGGGTAGGGACTTTTGGCCAAGCTATGAACCTAAGAACTTGCTGTTTGAGTTTTCTCTTCCACAGGAATTTCTAGCCTTTGATTTGCCTTAAAGAATTTCACACAGAAAACAAGCCTCATCTAGTACTGTAGGAGCACAGGGCTATGCTCAGACCTCAGTGAGCCAAGATTTATGGAACAGACAGTATTTCAGGAATTCTCTTCCTTCTTTGAGGGGAAATGATATGACTGTGGTTGGCTGTTCTTGTAAGTCCAGTAACCCTCCAGGCCACTCTCTGTACTGTTCCAGAGGGTGCTCCAAGCCAGAGGTGTAATCACGTGATCTGTCCATCCAACATGGCCCACAGGCAGGCTTCTAGAGACTGGGGCTGTGAATTCTGGGCTCAAGCCCCAGCACCCTACTTCTTAGCTCGGTGACTTTGGGCATATCATTTAACACCTCCCCCTACCCGCTTCCTCAGTTTCTTCTCTTTAAAACTGGTTTCATGCTGTCTACTACAAAAGACTGAGAAAAAGATCTGAAAAGTTCCTTCCACCTAGGAGTTCGTAGGAGTTGTTCAAAAGACAGAGATGTTGACCCTCATCTCCTTATCTCCTAAACATAGTGTTAATAGCACTTCCTACTTTGGCCTACTTCCATCCTTAGCCCGTCGCTTGCTCCCTAGAGGCCTACCTGAGCTACAAGTGATTCTTGCATATTCTAGAGTGCTTCAGTACTCCAAGTCTCTGATCCTGCCTTCTTCCCTTTGTGTTTCTTTGGAACCGTGAGGAGACATTTGATTAGAGCATCCGCTTTATAGCACTCATTCATCTGTCTGCCTCTCCATACTAGATGAGCTCCACAGAGCAGGGGCCCTCTGAGAGTTCACTTAGTCCAGACTCAGACCCAGTATGACATATTGGGGACAACAGAAGGAGTTGGAGCAGTAGTAGCAATAGTTCTAGTGGTAGTTATAGAAATACTGTGCCATGAAAAGCAACCATGACAATGAACACTTCTTGCTAGTGATAAGCTCTTTACTTACATTATCTCATATAATTGTCGCAACAACTTTATGAGGCATTAATTGTAATTGTCCTCTTCTACAAATGAGGAAATGAGACAAAGAGGTCAGGTGTTTTGTGCAGTGTTGCCCCCCTCAGTAAAGAGAAGCTCATGCTCCCAGTCCCTGGTGTGTACTCTCTCTAATACTCACTGGAAGTACTCACTGTAATGGTAGGGGGTGGTCAGCTGTGGGTGGACTGCCAAAAGCCTTTCCTCAGGATTGGTGTTTAGAGCCAGTTTGGGGAACATTGGTGAATCATCTCTTCAAGTATACATTTTAAGTCGATGAGGAAAATATGTGAGTGACCCGTTTATGACAATAATCCAAAAATGTTAGATGGGTGACCCAAGGTGAAGTCATTGGTAGAGTTCATATTCACCTCTAGCAATGGTGGTATCATTGTTTACAGATGAAAAATTCTGATGCACGGATTTTCTTTGTCTCACCGATGAGCATACTGACAAAGCTGGATGTTCGGTTTGTCTTCTATGAATGTGCTCTGCTTTCCTGTTTTTAGGAAGTTTGGTAAACTTGTAGCCATGTGGGACTCCATCAGGCTTTGGGAGGCGTCAGGCTTACCCCATGCCAAGACCGCAGAGTAGATGTTGAAAGTCACCTTGGAAGGTGTTCATTACGTGTATTTGTGACTTCACCACCCACATCCTCTCGCTGCAGTTTAAAGGTCATCTACAGCAGGCAATGAGGCTAGATTGCATTTGTCCCTGAATACTGTGAAGAATTTTGGAAACTGAAATTGATGCCAGAGGGAATATCGAGAGATAGCACGAGAAGAGAAATGGTGGAGGATATTCAAAGATGCCTGGCATCATTTACAGTCTGGCTAGGTTTCCGTTGTTGCTCAAGTCAGGGGGATAGCAGCCCCAGGCCCCGGCTGGCCATGGCTCAGGTAGTTTCTGCCATGTAGTCAAGACATTTTGATAGCTTTATTCCCTCTTAATTTTCCCCCTATTAAATTGGAGATATATATATATATATATATATATATATACACACATACACACACACACACATATATATGTATATATATATTTATTTATTTATTTATTTTAAAGATTTTATTTATATATTTGATAGAGAGAGAGAGAGATCACAAGTAGGCAGAGAGGCAGACAGAGAGAGAGGGGGAAGCAGGCTCCCCGCTGAGCAGAGAGCCCGATGTGGGGCTCAATCCCAGGACCCTGAGATCATGACCTGAGCCGAAGGCAGAGGCTTTAACCCACTGAGCCACCCAGGCACCTCTTAAATTGGATATTTAATTAGCTAACTTCTAATAGTTCTATCTCCTATATTTCTACACACACACACACACACACACACACACACATAATGTTACAAATTTTGGATTTTATTGTATAAAAATAAAAATATATATATTTTTATATATATTCCTTTGGCTTTCTTTTTCTTTCACAGCATCTTCAGACCACAACTGATAGTCTAATGGATGCTTTACTTATTGAAAACACTCAAAATTTTTCACAACACTAACATACATACCATTACAGGCAAGGAGTCTAAAATGAAGAATTCTTTCTGAGATCTCTTCCTTCCCTTTTATCTAAACACGATGTTAGAATTGACTCCAAGTTGTGGCAAAGATTTCCCCTCTGCTCTCACCTCCGCCTCTGAGTATCCCTGTCTTCAGCTGTGCTTCTTTGAGGAATGCTAATCCCTGTCCTTGCTTCCATCCACTTCATCTGAAAGTAACTCAAATTTGATTTTCCCTGCATTAGCAAATCGAATTTACCAAAGCTCATCGCATTTATTCTGTGATTATTTTTGAAGGCTCCAGAGTTCTCCTTTTCTCATTGACTAAGTTTTGCGCTTAGTTTTTACTTGTACCATCAATTTCCAATTTTTTATCTATTCTTCCCTCTCCCGGGGATGTGAGTTTTATTCAGTGCTCTAGTGTGACGGGGAGGTCAGATAAAGGAAGAAAAGAGCCCTTGACTGAAGACCTGGAAGAATCAAGAGAATATGTTAATATGGTTTAACTGTTTCTTACCTGACTAATTTCTCTCTTTTTAGGTTAGTCCTCCCTTTGTTCCCAGCTACATTTTGCTGGCCAGTTGATTTAAGTGAAAACAACTTTTATCAGAGGGTAAAGAACAATAGAAATGTTTTCATGAATGACACCATATGCTTAGTATCACAATTCACAGGGCAGTTAAATAGCTCACTGAGAAACAAGTGGTGGCCACTACAGTGTGCCTGGAATTGTGCTGTAGCTGGAGCACAGAGTGAGGGAAACCCGCCTTTCCCTGGCTCCAGAGACTGGTGAGCCGGACAGGTAACACAAGGGCAGTGTTAACACAGCATGAGTGCAGACAGGAGGGGAACACAGGCTGTGGAAGATGAAGGAGGGTTATCGGACCAAGCACCAGGATTTCAGAACAACACTGTTATGATTGTGGTGAATATAAGCTCTTCTTGGACAGTCATCTTATTATCCATCTGTGTATTGGATCTTTATATATAAATTAAAGTACACCCAGGGGTGCCTGGGTGGCTCAGTCGGTGAAGCATCTGACTCAGCTCATGATCTCAGGGTCGTGGGATTGAGCCCTGCATCCGGCTTTCTGCTCCGCACAGAGACTGCTTGAGATTCTCTTTCTCTCTACCTCTGCCCCTCCCCCTGCTTGCTCTCTCAAACACATAAATACATCTTTTAAAAAAAAGTACACCCAGATGGTATGCATAAAGCAGATGATTTTCTAGCCAAAATGTTTGAATTTTGCTCCTTTGTTCATATGTCCATTCTTTCTTGTTTATTTCTTATATTTTGTACGTGATTGCAACTCTTTAGACGTGGAGACTAGATATTTATTTCATACACGAGCCATGAGACAGCCACCCAAAAAGGACTGTGTTAGGAAAATGCACTGGGAACTAATGACTCATTGTCAGTACCTTAATCTACTCAGAATTCCTTTGGCTAGGAGCATCCTGCTTATAGTTTTCTGGGAATACATCATCTTAGAAATTTTGTTGCACAACACACCAACTCAGAACTTGGGTAGTTTATTTTTTTATAAGGTTATTATTATTATTATTGTTTAAGATTTTATCTATTTCTTTTAGAGAGAGCATGAACGGAGGGTGGGGCAGAGGGAGAGGGAGATACAGGCTCCCTGCTGAGCAGGCACCCTGACATGGGGCTCCATCCCAGAACCCTGGGATCATGACCTGAGCGGAGGGCAGACGCGCAACCAACAGAGCCACCCAGGTGCCCCTGAACTTGGTGGTAGTTTATACCAACAAATTTTTCTTTGATGCCCAGGGACCCACGCAGCAGCTTCTTTTTGTCTGGACTTAACTCCATGTTCCAAGGTGCTGATTGCGTCCAGATCTCCTCCACCTGCCCCTCTTTCTGGGATCCTGGCAAGGGGGAGCTGCTGTTTTAGGCCTGCCCTCCTCAGCCAGTGAGGTGGGGATACATCCAACACCCAGGAGAAGCATGGCAGTGGCAGGGAGGGAAGGAGGAATCTCAGACCAATACTACTACCTATCCTAGGGAAAACGAAGCTAGTAGAGAACCGAGTATGTGCTTTGAGTCTGGCAGTGTGTGCAGCAAAGAAGTGGAGGCGTGGACAAGAAGGAAAGATGCTACTTTTCAGTAAAATCCAAGTAAATACTTGGAGAAATGTTCACATCTGAGTGGATATGTAACGAATGACCTTTTTTTGATAGATAGTTGCTGGTGGATATAGATTGCCCAGTGAACAACATCGAAAATAGGTCTTCCTGGGATGCCTGGATGGCTCATTTAATTTGATATCTGCCTTTGGCTCAGGTCATGATCCTAGGGTCCTGGGATCAAGTCTCGCATTGGTCTCCTTGCTCAGTGGGGAGCCTGCTTCTCCATCTGCCTACTGCTCCCCCTGCGCATAACCTCTCTCTGGCAAATAAATAAAATCTTTAAAAAAAAAAAAAAAAGTCTTCCTCCTATTTATGTGAGCCATGTTATCACCTTTTTTTAAAAAACAGTAACTAACAAGCTTTGCAGCAACACAGTTAAGGGTTAAATAAAAACTGTAATTCCCAAGTGCTATTAAATGATGCATAAAATTTATGATGAAAACTGCAAATAAGACAGTGGCAACCAAAGAAATAGAATGAGAGAGAAAATTTACATTATTTCTCCTCCCTGGAAAGACTTCCCATGTCCCCTTCACTGCAGTTTTCAAGTAAACAGCAATTACAGCTTATTTTTCAACTTACAGAAGGGACTCTTTTGATTGTACGTCTTTCTGAGCTTGTTAAATTCCTTTGTTCAGCTTAAATTTGAGAATCAGCAGGATATAATCGTCTGTGTGTCTGTTGGAAGATCTTTGTTTTTTCACTCAATCTTTAGTAACTTAAAGCTGTTTCCACATTAGTAAAAGAAGGAAAAGGTTTCTGCCTAAATAGCATATTATAAATTTGCAATGTGTCTTTGCAGCACTATGAAGTTATTAAAACTGGTGTTCATATAACCCCAGCAGTTATAGTTTTAACTTCCAGAGAAGAAACCCCAAGATAAGTGTTTTGATCTTTTTAATTTGCTTTTAGTGGTGTAAATAATTCTGAGTACCAAAACAACCTTTAAAAACTACAGTAAGAGATGTTTACAAGATCGAACTATTTTATCTGCTAGGTCATATCTATTTACCATCTAAACAGGCTCAGTGTGGATGGAAAGAATCCTTTCCTTCTTTCTTGTGCCTCTTGGAAAGATTGGAAGTTGTTTATTTTATTTCAAATAACTAATTGGCATTATTACTATTCATTATTACTCAATGCACTTAGATTAGAAGCAGTCTATTTCATTTAAAATGATATTATTAATGCATTTTATATTATTCATTAATATTCTGAAATTAAAAAGCAAAGAAGCTGAAAAAAGAAAAACTGTAATTATACCACCAAGAGTGATTGGTAACATTTCGGAGTCTAACTCCCAGATGTTGTTCTGTGTCCATGTTTAGAAGAATTATCTGTATATATAGGTGTAGATATATTTATGAAATACTAACCCACTGTCTGTGCTGTTTTATAATCCATTGTATTCACCCAATCACATGTATATCATGAACATTTTCCGTATCAGTGGCCATGTTTCTAAAGTAATGCTTCTAATATATTCTAGCAGCTTCATTCTTCAGATACACTTAAGTAGCTGGAAAATTTGTTTTTTCTTTGCTCTTCTATGAAGTGCACTGCGTATATCCTTAACAGCTAAATATTTGCAAGCATCCTTATTTATTTTACTTGGATATATCATTGGTGGTTGAATTAGTACCTTTATTATAGTCTAATTCACATATATGTATGTTTTCATCTTGTCAAGAATTTTCTAATATGTTACATTGCTCTCGTCCATTTCTGTGCTGGTTTCTCACTCTTTTAATTATTATCAATATTATATTATCAGCACACAATTTTCAAAGGTGATTTTCTCTCAATGTTACCAGATTCCTCAGCCTTCTCCAATAAGTTAATTTATGTCAGAAAACCCATAGGATCAAGGACGTTTATTTTTTTGAATTTTATTTTATTTTTTCAGTGTTCCAAGATTCATTGTTCATTCATGTGCCACACCCAGCGCTCCATGCAATACGTGCCCTCCTCAATACCTACCACCAGGCTCGCCCAACCCTCCACTCCCCTCCTCTCCAAAACCCTCAGTTTATTTCTCAGAGTCCATAGTTTCTCATACTTCATATTCCCCTCCAATTTCCCCCAATTCACCCTTCCTTTCCTTCTCCAACGTCCTCCTTGTTTTTCCTTATGCTCCACATGTAAGTGAAACCATATGATAATTGACTCTCTCTGCTTGACTTATTTCACTGAGCATAATCTCTTCCAGTCCCATCCATGTTGATACAAAAGTTGGGTATTCATCCTTTCTGATGGAGGCATAATGTTCCATTGTGTATATGGACCACATCTTCTTTATCCATTCATCCGTTGAAGGGCATCTTGCAGCCACTTTAGAAGACAGTGTGGAGATTCCTCAAGAAATTAAAAATAGAGCTACCCTATGACCCTGCCATCGCACTACTGGGTATTTACCCCAAAGATACAGATGCAGTGAAAAGAAGGGCCATGTGTACCGCAATGTTCATAGTAGCAATGGCCACAATTGCCAAACTGTGGAAAGGACGTTTCTTTCTTTCTTTTTTTTTCTTTGATTTTTTAAAAAAAATATTTATTTATGTATTTGTTTATTTATTTTTTTAACATAGATGATTTTCCCCCCCAAATATGTTTTACTTTTTCAGTGTTACAAGATTAATTGTTCATGCACCACACCCAGTGCTCCATGCAGTACGTGCCCTCCTCAATACCCACCACCAGGCTCACCCAATCCCCTCCCCTCCAAAACCCTCAGTTTGTTGCTCAGAGTCCACAGTCTCTCATGGTTCATCTCCCCCTCTGATTTCCCCCCATTCCCCCTTCCCTTCCTTCTCATAAAGCCCTCCATGTTTTTCTTTATGCTTAGCATGTAAGTGAGACCATAAGGTAATTGGCTTTCTCTGCTTGACTTATTTCACTCCGCATTATCTCTTCCAGTCCCATCCATGTTGATACAAAAGTTGGATATTCATCCTTTCTAATGGAGGCATAATATTCCATTGTATTAGACCAGTGGAACAGAATAGAGAGCCCAGATATGGACCCGCAACTCTATGGTCAAATAATCTTTGACAAAACAGGAAAAAATATCCAGTGGAAAAAAAGAAAGTGTCTTCAATAAATGGTGCTG
>CM053617.1:6678584-6733785 GCA_028646535.1 Procyon lotor | reverse complement strand
TGTCTCCAAAGGCAAAGGAAACAAAAGTGAAATTGAACTTTTGGGACTTCATCAAGATAAAAAGCTTCTGGACAGCGAAGGAAACAGTCAACAAAACAAACAGGCAACCCACAGAATGGGAGAAGATATTTGCAAATGACATTACAGACAAAGGTCTGATATCTAAGATCTATAAAGAACTCCTCAAATTCAACACTCAAAAAACTGACAATCACATCAAAAAATGGGCATAAGACATGAACAGACACTTCTCCAAAGAAGACGTACAGATGGCTAACGGACACATGAAAAAATGTTCATCATCTTTAGCCATCAGGGAGATTCAAATCAAAACCACACTGAGATACCACCTTACACCACTTAGAATGGCCAAAATCAACAGGACAGTAAACAACAAATGTTGGAGAGGGTGTGGAGAAAGGGGCACCCTCTTACACTGTTGGTGGGATTGCAAGTTGGCACAGAAATTAAAATAGAGAAATTAAAAGAAATTAAAGAAATTAAATTAAAAATAGAGAAATTAAAAATAGAGCTACCCTATGACCCTGCCATTGCACTACTGGGTATTTACCCCAAAGAAGCAGATGCAGTACAAAGAAGGGCCACATGTACCCCAATGTTCATAGCAGCAGTGACCACAATCACCAAACTGTGGAATGAACCAAAATGCCCTTCAACAGATGAGTGGATAAAGGACATTTATTTCTAATGCTTACCCTGTTTTGTTGTTATTTTAGTTAATGATTTGTTATTCAGTGCCCCCCAAACAGTGGGTAATGGCTAATCATCAAACTCTACATGCTGTTTTTCTATACGAACTCCTTGAATTCTTCTTTCCTCTTTATACCCTCAAGGGTAATTTTATAGCTGTCTCGATTTTGATCCAATTCTGGAGCTCATTTACTACCACTTGTGCTTACAGAGATGTGATTTCCTCTTTCTCCTCATCCATACTGCTGTTTCTCATTTCTTCCATCTATGCTCTTATGCCTCTCTTCCTCCTGTTGTATTATTTTTGTCTTTGTCTGAGAGGCTTTTCACCTGAATTACCAGCATGTGCTTGCACTCCTGTGTGTCATGGAGATCTTTCCAATATTAGCTTATATTTTTGTTTTTGTTTTGTTTTTCTCACCACACAGCATGTCTGCATTCCTTTTTTCTCTGATTCTGGTCTTTGGAGATGAATATATATCTTTTAATATGCTAGCTTTTTCTTGTGGATTTTGCAAGTGAAAGAAAGACACTTAGACTCTTGGGTTCATCATTGTGGGAATGATTTTCTTTTCAAGGAAAGATCAAAGCACTGAAAATAAACAAAGCACTCTTTCTTTAGAAAGTGAAGAACCTGAAATCTTTCTGGCGCAGCTGAAGGATAAGTAAAACTTTAAAAGAAATACTTTAGTATTCACAGTAACCTTCTGATCCTGAATAACATTCATTAAGCAAATGTTTGTAACATGCCAGTGTTTGACAGGCATTGTCTTAGAAGTAGAGAAAAAGAAGACACTGTCTCAGGGAATGTCATTTAAAGAGAAACAGGTGAGTAAAAAGGCAGTCATGATGCACAGTTGTAAGCTCTGAAATGTGCGTGAGTGCAAAGATGAGATGGAAGGGCACAGGGGCAAGCACATTCACGTATGCGTGTTAGTGTGCATATGTGAGTGCTGGGTGTGTGAGTGTGTGCATGTGCATATGCATGGGTGAGAATGTGCATGTGTGAAAATGTGTGCATGTGTGTGTGCAGATCTGTGTGTGTGTGTGTGTGTGTGTGTGTGTGTGTGAGAGAGAGAGAGAGTGTGGCAGAGGGTAGAGCTGAGAATGTCCCTATGAGAAAGTGATCACTAGAATGAAGTCCCAGGGAGTCGTTTCAGTGAAGTCAGGTTTGGAGGAGGTTAGAATAGTAGAACTTCCATTAGAGGAACTGACTTGCAGCAAGACCCAGGGGCAGGAAAGAATGCTTTCTAGGAGACTGCAAACAATATGATTTATGCAGAGTACATAGGGCCTAGCATATAGAATTGCAGAGAGATAGAGATGTAAAATGAAAAGATTTTCCTTTTAACTATCCCTCTCTGCCTGCAGATCCCATTTCTTGAAATCTGTCTCAGTGATATACTGGCAATGACAAATGTATATAGCTATTTACTGAAGCATTGTTTTAATAACACAGAATTGGAAGTGGTTGCAATGTTGATCAAAAGGAGATTGGTTGAGGGGCACTTGGGTGGCTCAGTGGGTTAAAGCCTCTGCCTTCAGCTCAGGTCATGATCTCAGGGTCCTGGGATCCAGCCCCGCATTGGGCTCTCTGCTCAGCGGGGAGCCTGCTTCCCCTCCCCACCCCCCCGCCTGCCTCTCTGCCTACTTGTGATCTCTCTCTGTCAAGTAAGTAAATAAAATCTTTAAAAAAAAAGATTGGTTGAATGAGAAAATGGCATATCATCTGTAAAATTGAGAAATATTCAGCAATAAAAGGGAATGAATGATGTCTGAGGTCTGTTTTGTTTAACGATTTCTTTTAGAGAGAGAGAGCAGGGAAGAGGGGTGGAGGGAGAAAAGAGAAAATTTCAGGCAGACCCCTGCTGAGCACAGAGCCCAATATGGGGCTAAATATCAGGACCCTGAGATCATGACCCCAGCTGAGACCAAGAGTCAGATGCCCAACAGACTGAACCGCCCAGGCACTACCAAGATCTATTTTTAAGTAAACAGCAATTTGCAGGCGCTCCTGACTGGCTTAGTCGGTTAAGCAGCTGCCTTCAGCTCAGGTCATGATCCCAAGGTCCTGGGATCGAGCCCCACATTGGGCTCCCTGCTCAGCGGAGGGCTCTTCTCCCTCTCCCTGCCACTCTGCCTACTTGTGTTCTCTATCTCTCTGTCAAAATAACGAAAATCTTAAAAAAAAAAAAGCAAAAAAAAAAAAAATAGAAGCCATCTTTTTACACAAGAAAGTATACCTGTCTATCTACCTACCTACATATTAAAGAAGTATAAACCTAAACCTAAAGCTAACATGTTAAGCTGTGGGAAGGAACAGAACAGAGAGGACAAGTTTGGAAATGACATTTGTGTACATGTACCTGGTATATAATTTTAACTTTGAAATTATGTGAAAGCTTTATATATAAAAAAAACCAAAAGTCAAACCTAGATAAAAAAAAAGCAATCAATTTTTGTTTGTTTTTTGTTTCTTTGTTTTTGTTTGAGAGAGAGAGGGAGAGATTGAGCATGTCCAGGGAGGGTTGGAGATAGAGGGGGAAAGAGAATCCCAAGTAGGTGCCATGCCCAGGACAAGCACAACGTGGGGCCTAGTCTCACAACCTTGAGATCATGACCTGGGCCGACATCAAGAGTTGGACACCTAACCAACTGAGCCTCTCAGGTGCCCTGAAACCAATCCTTTTTATTTCTGGATCAGATCTCGAAGATGTAATGGATTTAGTACTTTCGCAATGTAAATAATTATAAAAGTGGAGTAAATGTATGAAGCAGCTACTTCCAGGTACTGAACGACAGACAGGGTATGACTGAAGGCTGCCATCTTGGAGGATAAGGGATCCACATGAGACGGGATCCACATTCATTCCAGCTTTCTGCCTGAGGAAGTTTCCATAAAGCAGCAGTGGGCAGTAGAACCTAAACAGAGACCAATGGGTATCACTGAATAAGGAAAAAAATAGATTAGAGCTCAGGGATTCCCGTGTTAGTAGAATTTTTGAGACAGGATATAGAAGGGAGAGCTTGTCAGAGTAAAAGTTCTAAATCCACATAAGTGTCCTTTGGAATCTTTTTTTTTTTTTTCTTAAGATTTTATTTATTTATTTTGAGAGAGGGAGAGTACTAGTGGAGGCAGAGGCAGAGAGAGAACCTCAAGCAGACTCCATGCTGAGCATGGAATCCCATGCAGGGCTCACCACAGGGTTCAGTTTCAACCCTGAGTTCATGACATGAGCTAAAATCAAGAGTTGGGTGCTTAACTGGCTGAGCCACACAGGCACCTCCTTTGGAATTTTAGACTGAATACTAAGTTCATGTGTATCATGCAGTTCCAAAAGATTGGTCAGAGAACAGTTACCAGAGGATGGTGAGCTAAACAGGATATAAGAGGTCACACAATGCTCGGGACATGAGAATTCAGGTCAGTCAAAGTAAAGAAACCATGCTGAACATCCCAAACATGTATGTGAGACCATGGAAAGTTTATGCCTAAGCAGTAGGTTTACTCAAGTCTTAGAGCTTGAGAGAGAGAGGGAGAGATGGTAGCCTCTAGTCAGAGGTGGCTATTTAAATTTAAATGAGATTAAATGAAACAAAATTTTAAAAAAATAGTTGTTTAGTCATAGTAGCCACATTTTTTTAAAACTTTTATGAACATATAATGTGTTATTTGCCCAAGGGTACATGTCTGTGAATCGTCAGGCTTACACATTTCACAGTACTCAACATAGCACATACCCTCCCCAATGTCCACAACCCAGCCACCCCATCCCTACCCCCCTGCCTCCCAGCCACCCTCAGTTCGTTTCGTGAGTCTAGGAGTCTCTTATGGTTTGTCTCCCTCCCCATCCCTTCCTGTTTCATTTCTCTCCCCCACCCCCCCAAACTCTCGCCTTGCCTCTCAAATTCTTCATATCAGAGAGATCATGTGATAATTGTCTTTCTCTGACTGACTTATTTCGCTTAGCATAATACCATCCAGTTCCATCCACGTTGTTGCAAATGGCCAGATTTCGTTTCTCTTGATGAGTAGCCACATTTTTAAATGCTCAATGGCCGCATGTTACTAGTGGCTATACTATTAAAGAGTGAAGATACATCTCCATCATCATAGAAATTTCTGTTGGATATCATTGATTTAGAATAGTGGCCACTTTAGACCTGCCTTATCAAAGTATAAAACCAAGTGTTGAACAAAATACACTGTTTCATCAGTAATGAACTGTCTTCCAGAAGAAAAAACAATACTTTTTAAAGGAAGAAGAAAACATCCAGACTTTCAACAGTGTAGCACCCGTAATATACAGTATTTAATGAAAAAATAAAATTGTGTATGAGAGAAAAAAACAACATGACATCCAGAATCAGGAGACAGAACAAGCAGTTGCTTAGATCCAATCTAGGTATTGATATAAGATTTTGGAATTAGGAGAAAGGACTTTAAAATAACCATTGTAAATATAATCAAGTGAAAGTGGTTTCTTAAATGAGAATATAGTGACTACATATGGGATCCCAGCTGAGAGATTAAAATTCTAAAAAATAAACAAATGGAAATTGTAGAAATAAAAAATTCACTAAGTGGGTTTAATGGCACATCTGACCCAGTGGAATAAAAGAAATTAACATGAAGGGAAGACTTTAGAAACTCACTAAAGCTGAACCACAAAGAGGAAAAAAAATACTGAAAAAAAAAAAAAGAGACTCAGTGACTGCTGACAAAATACCGTGTTTAACATACATGTTATTGGCATTCCAGAGGATAAAAGAGACAGAAGGAAATTACGGCAGAAAAAAAAATACTTGAAGAAACAAAGAATTTCTGAAAAATTTCCAAATTTCATGAAAATATAAGCTCACACACCTAAGAAGCTCAGTTAACCAGAAACAGGATAAATACAAATAAAAACACACCTATGTTACATTATAGTCAAATTTATAAAAACCAGGAATAAAGAGAAAACTAAAATTATCTAGAGGAAAAAAATACATTATATACAGTAAAATAATGAAAGAATGATGACTGATATATAATAATAAAATAAGAGGGGAGAAAATTCTTTTTATACCTATAAAATGGAAAATAGAGGGGTGCCTCAGTAGGTTAAGGGTCTGCCTTTGGCTCAGATCGTGATCCTGGGATTGAGCCCCACATCTGGCTCTCTGCTCAGTGGGGAGCCGGCTTCTCCCTCTCCTGCCTCTGTGTGTGCGCTCTCTCTTCCCGCCCCCTCAAATAAATAAATGCAATCTTTAAAATGGAAAACAGAAACCACAAAAACTCTGTCCATTTAAATTTTATATAAAGGAAGAAAGAGTCTTTAGACAACACAATTTAAGGGACTTTTGTACATCTGAACACCTTTTCTAAAGGGGACATTTGAGCCTTCTACTCAAGGACACTTGAGTCACCTTTTCTAAAAGGGACACTTGCAACCTTTTGTGTCAGGCAGTTGCCTTTTAATTGTCACATATTGGACCTTATCTTAATACAATATAAAATAATTCTAATCTGTCTTTCCCTGATGTGTGAAGATAATAAAAAACATACTCGAGTCTTTCCTTGATCAAGCAAAGAAGCCTCATTCCTTTAATAGTTCCTCATGTGACTTTGTTCTAAAGCCTTCAACGTTCTAGCTACTTTCCTCTGGATGTGCTTTCATTTGTTCACATCCTTAACATACGTGTAGTCCCAGAAATTGATGCCATTCTCCAAGGATCATCTACCAGGACCTTCCTTACAAACTCTGCAAAAATAATACTCTTTAATAATCTGTTACAGCAGCATTATTTTGTATAATTTGCAACTATATAAATGTACTTGTATATGTAAATATAACTTATTTGTATGAACGAGTAGTCAACTATAAACCATCCTAATCTTTTCAAATGTGGTTTTGCTAAGACCTTTTTGCTCCATCCTGTTTTCTTTATTGCTGTTAGGTGTCCTAAGCGCTGACTCTGAAACCGATTTTTCTACATTTCAATCTTATAAAATGTAGCCCTCATGTTCTGATCTGCCTTCTTTGTGAGAACTGTGTTTGCCAGGAAGTTTCAGCTTTATCCTATCCCAAGTAAGGGATGAAGTTTGTCTTGTTTTTGGGTACATTTCCTACTTTTCCACAGCAATGATTTCTTTTTCTATCTTTATATGATATCAATGAAGGATGTCAGTTTTAGGATATATAGACCACATGCTGGTCCCGCACATAAGACACGAGGAATTATTTTAGGAGTCTTGATCAGTCCAATTAATTGAGGAAAACAGATTTCCTTTAAACTGTGACCAACACTATCAAAGCTGATGAAATTAAAGGCTTCAGAAATCATGTCTTCTGGAAATCCAGGGCTTCACTGGAACACGCGTCCCTGCATGTGAATAAAAAGGAATTAAAGAGCCAAGGCATTCTTTCCTAGATCCATTTCCCTTTCTTCTTTTACTCTGAGACTGTTAACTTGTTGGCTTAGCTCTGTTCTGAACTGCCGTTGAAAGCGTGCTCATCCAACAAAGGCATTTTGTATTCACTGTATAGATTTTTAAGAAGAGATTGATTTTTTTCCCCCAAAGGTGAGAAATAAAAACCACAAAGTCTTTCCCAGGGACTGCCCTGCCGTGGGTAGTCTTTATGGCAGCAGGCTTTTCCGTAACTTAACTCACTGTCAGGTTACCTTGCACCTGTCAGCTGAAAAGCTCCACGGTTTCTTCTGAGCCCACAGTCATTACCCAGCATGCTGTGGGGCCCCGATCCTGTCTCTTGAAAGGGGCTCTGGAAAGAATCCGCTACCTGGGCTTCAGGGCAGCCATACAATCCTTAGGAGAAGTGGTGAAAGGAACATCAAAAGTCGTTCCCAGAAGTACTCTTCACTGAAAAATAGTGCCAAGGAACTCGTGGGGTGCCTGACTAAATAAAACTGGAAAGTAATACACTCTACAAGGCTAAAACTCAGTATCACAGGCTGAGTTTAGACTTTGTGGCTTGGAGGCAGCACGTATGACATATAAATCCTTATGTTCTGTGAATGTTCAATTAACACAAGGATGGAATTTTAAAATAGCCTTCTTTTAAGACGAAAGTTAACATAAAGTGAAATGCCCAGATCTTTTTATATTGTAGTTAAATATACATAACATAATATTGTAGTTATTAGTTAAATATAGATATTATACATATACACATATACATATTAAATATGTATATTTAACTAATAACTACAATATTGTAGTTAAATATTGTAGTTAAATATACATAACATAAGATGTACCGTCGGAACCAATTTTAGGTATATGATTTTTTGGCATTAAGCACATTCCCATGATAAGAAATGCATAGAAGTGAAGTGTACAACTTGTTGGGTTTTGCTAAATGCACATATCTCTGAAACCGGGCTCTATCTCTCTTTATTGAAGTATATGTTATATTAGTTTCAGGTGCACAATGTAGTGATTCCACATTGTATGCATAACGTAATGCTCACCTAAGGATGGTTGACAAAACCAACCATCCAAACAAAAAATAGGAAACACTCGTAAATAGAGAGAACAAACCAGTGATGGTCAGAGGGGGAGGGATGGGGGAATGGTGAAAGAGATGAAGGGCATTAAGAGGCACAAACTTCCCATTATAAAATAAGTCATGGGGGTGAAAAGGACAGCACAGGGAAGATAGTAATATTGGAATAACCTTGTATGGTGACAGATGGTAACTACACTTACTGTGGAAACCAGTATCTCATGATATTCACATTTTTATCACCCTAGGAAGTTCCTTTATGTCCCTCAAGGGTAAAATTTAAATAAGAACTTATTTCTCTATTATATACTCTTTTTCATTAAAAATGTCTCGTAAGTATAAAAAAATAGCAGGAAGAATCACTAAGTGCTGATACACTGAATCCTTAAGTGGGCCAGTGACACAGCATGGGATAAAATTGAGAAGAGATGAGGTTTTTGCAGCTGTGGTGCAGCTAGAAATTTCTTTTATGGTAATAGAAAGATTTTGAGGGTGCTATCCCACTCCTATGTCCCACTCCAGTTTATTTTTATTTTTTTTAAGATTGTTTATTTTTTTAAAAGATTTTATTTATTTTTTTGATAGAGATCACAAGTAGGCAGAGAGGCAGGCAAAGAGAGAGGGGGAAGCAGTCTCCCCACTGAGCAGAGAACCCGATACGGGGCTTGATCCCAGGACCTTGAGATCATGACCTGAGCTGAAGGCAGAGGCTTTAACCCACTGAGCCACCCAGGTGCCCCAAGATTTTTTAATTTATTCCTTCAAAAGGGAGAGCACAAGCAATGGGAATGGCAGACAGAGGGAGTGGGAGTAGGAGGCTGCCCACAGAGCAGGGAGCCTGATGCAGGACTTGATCCCAGGACCCTGGGATCATGACCCGAGTGGAAGACAGACATTCAACCAACTGAGCCGCCCAGGTACCCTGACCTTGTGGTGGTGACAGACACCCACTTCCCCTCATTATTGAGCAGGATCAATAGGTGCCCGTGGGTTAGGTGGGGCCTTATAGAAACACTACAGATGTGCTAGGGAGGTAGGCATCGAGCTGTTAGGATGAAGGAACAATTTATGGAGCTAATGACCCCTCAGGGAGGGGGGTGCTCCCATCTGTGTCATCTGGTGAGGACAGCTTTGGAAGCTTGGGGGAATGTTGGGGATAGGGCATGACGGGAAATGCACTGGATGGGGGCTCCAGCCAACCAGGGCCAGCGGTGACTATGTAAGCTGGGTCCTCCCTTTGGATATCCTCAGCTGTGGTGGGGATTGTGGTTGTCTCTGGGCCTTTCAGGAGGCAGGATCTGCCCACCCTGGATAGACGTCTCCTACTACCCAGTCGTGCCACGCTGCAAGGCCATTTCACCCCAGCTCTCTCCTGGCTGCTGACTTGCAGACAGGGGTAGGCGAGGGAATCCTATTTGCTGCGACTGTAATCTCGCCTGGGGTTCAGGGCCGCAGCTGCTAGACGGCCCCACTGAAGGCATATAAGCTGCACTAGGGCACCCACCCTTGAGAAGCGGGCTTCCACAAGAAGCAGGTGGTCTAGGCTGTGCTGGCTGAGTAAAGACAAAAGAGGCCTCTCTGTGCCATAGATTGTGTTCATTGGTTGTGTTCATCAACCAAATTTGCAAAAATACCAGAGTGATTACAAGTAGGAGTTGGGTCAAAATTACCACCCCTGGCAAGTTTTAACATCAGGAGAGTAAAAAGTTGGCTTCTAAGCAATAAGGAAGAGGTGTTTTCATCACTGGCATTTAGTAAATGAACTTCCTATCATTCCAAGTGACTCCCTTTTCCAGTGTGCCTGTGTAGGGGCCAGCAACCCCGGGGGTTCACTGTGGGAGTAGAGAGATTAGGAAATTGGATGCAGTACCTGTCTACTCCTTAATCATGGAGGCCTATCTCTGTGAGAGAGAGTTCCGAGGGTGGCGAGACTGACTTCCCCTGGTGCTGGTAGGGGCTCCTGGTGCGGCAGGCTGGGCTGCCCCCCTCAGCCCGAGCAAGTGGACTGCACAGAGCTGCAGGGGGTCCGGCCTACATGACAGGTGCTGCTGGCTTTGCAGGGGCCCATGCTCACTATGGAGCGGCTGCACTGAGTGCTCTCAGTGAATTTCCCCATGACCCTGTGTGCCCGTGGTCAGCCGGATGGTACATTTTCTGCCTCATTGTTCATTAACTGCAGTTTGTGAGAGCTGCACAGCTGAGACCCTTCCTTTGCCAGTGGCTGAGAGAGTTTCTCTTACTGGCAGGCACGCCTCACTTTCCAGGTGTACACATCTCAGGAGGTAGCGTGGGTCAGGACTGGGCAGCTGGAGATATTCAGTGTGAAATCGCGGTGCCCGGCTACCTGTCCACTGGCAGAATGGACATCAGGATAGTGATGAGTGTACCCCCAGGAGAGCTAAATGAAGGAAGCCCTCCTCTCCTCCGTGGCTGCTTCCTTTGATGAGTTTGAAAGATGGCTTCTGAAAGCATTGGCTTTGAGTTAAGTAGTTATTTTTGGCCATCAGCCTGGTACTGGACCAGTTTCAGCAAAGAGCGGTGGACAGTCCAAGCACACATAATGGTTGGTGGAGAACACCAAAGAAGTTTTCTTGAGAGGAAGTATTCTCTCATTCTTTTGTTGTTGTTGTTGTTAAGATTTGATTTATTTGAGAGAGAGAGCACGGGTGGGAGTTGGTGGGCCAGAGGGAGAGGGAGAAGCAGCCTCCCCACTGAGCAGGGAGCCCAATGCAGAGCCAGATCCCAGGACCCTGAGATTATGACCTGAGCTGGAGGCAGACGCTCAACTGACTGAGTCACTCAGGCACCCCTTTGTCTCATTCTTAAAAAGAGAAAGAAACTTCCTGAATTAAAGAACATTTTCCAGTATATTTGTATGAAACCGAGTGGGGCAGATAAATTACCCTTACTAGGTCTTACTGTCAGTCCTTGGAATGAAGGGGGTGGGCATGGAACTATATTACAAGTGCTACTTTATTATTTATTTATCCTCCCCTCCCCATTTTCATGGCCTCTACTTTGGGGAGTGTGGGACTGAGTGTTTTGATCAGAGAAAATGGCAGATTCTGGGCCGGTTCCCAGTGTTCCCAGTAATTTAAAATCCCCCACCCTCTGAGTTCACTTGGGAAGATCCTCCTGTGCTTCAGAGTGAGGGGTGATGGCAGTGTGGGAAGAGGGATGACTGCTGTGGACTGTTAGGGGGTGTCAGGTTGACTGGGGGTGGGCCGTGATGATTGTTTTGATGTGTCAGCTTGGCTAGCCTGCAGTCCCCAGTTTCTCAGACCAACACTAGTATCTAGGTTTTATTGTGATGGGATTTTTCAGATGCAATCAAAATCTCTAATCAGTTGACTTGAACTAAATGAGGTGGTCGTGGATAATCTAAGCGGGCATGCCTTCACCAGTTGGAAGACCTCACAAGGACGGCTGAGGTATCCCCAAGACGGAGAAGGAATTCCTCCTGTGTGCAATAGCTTCAACCTGTGCATGGAATTCCAGCTTCCCTCCAGACCATTTGACCTGTGGCTATGAAGACATATTCCAAGTGTTGCCTCTAGGTGGAGTCTAAATTAACTCAATCTAAGTAACATTTACAGACATGCAATGATAGAAATATTCCCCATTGCAAAGTTAGGTGATGAGTTTAGAGCCATAAAGAAAGGTCCTCTTTAACCAAACTCCCGACAGTGGATGAAGACGATCCCACATCTCCTACATGTTCTTGGCTTGTTTCTTTTTCATTATCATTTATTTCCTCAAGGTGAATTCTAGTGGTGCTGCTTTTAGTTTCTCACTCCGTCCTGTTTTTTTCCTTTTTAATTTTTTTTTTTTAGCTCTGAAATTCTTTGTAAGGTTTTATGTGTGGCAGAGTTCCAAGCTTATAGCTAACAAATACAAAGACCTGGAGTGGTGTATAGGGCTGTAACATGGGCAATTATCTAAAGAAATGCAGTTGGAATAACTGAGAATAACTTTATTGTAGGATCTCGAGAGAGAAGTAAGCAAAATTTGTCATAGTTCTAGATCTTCATAACGAACACAAGTGAAAAGAGGAAGAGAAGCAGCTTCGGCAATACACCTCAAATGTACTGAGTACCCTATTGTATGTATGGAGTCTACCTCATACTTCAGGGATTACGTGTATATTTCCCACGGTTTTCTGAGAGCTTGAAGGAGTCAGTATTTAGGTCCGATTGACCTTTGATTTCAGACGCTACCTCCCACCATCTTCCCATGCCCCTTTACCCCTTGTCTGAGAATTTGTTACTCTGTGTTGTCCAAAGTGGTCACAAAACAGGACACTTTACCCAAGCCAGTGGACTACATCCCACTAACTACATCCTAAAAGTGTTGTTGCATTCTTAACAAAAAACAATCTTTCTCCTAAAGCATATCTCATTTGTGGAAGTAGTCTCTTTCAAACACAATGGCAATATGATACCTAACAATTTCTTTATCTCTATAAGGAAATAGTATTTGTGGTTATTCTTTATAAAAACAGGATATAATAATTTATGATAGGAATAAAGTTGCAGTTGCAAAATCATTTAAAACTTGATTTTAGTTTTCAAATTTAATCAGAGATATTGCAATTACTACAGCTCAGGAAGAAAAAAAAAGAAGGGCCTTTAAGAGACTCTTCTTGCTAAAATTGTGATTATAAATAAATAAATAAGCAGACTTGAATTGATAACAAGGCTTTGAGATATTCAGTTTAAAAATAGGCTTACCCCATTAAGATTATTACACTCAGAGGCATATTCGAAAAGGAGTTTGGAAAAATGGATTTCTTGCACACTGTCATCAAATATTCATAGATAAAATAATTATGTGGAAAGATAAAAAGATGATGGAAATTGAAGAGGGCTGACAATAAAGGAAACTGCATCAGATGGTCATACAAACTTTGTAAGAGGGAGATTTCTCAGACAGGGTTGGTATGGGGCTTAGACGTGAGAACGTGAGCATCTTCTCTTTTTTAAGATTTTACTTATTCATTTATTTATTATTTTATTAATTTCTGAAAAGATTTTATTTTTGTATTTGTCAGAGAGTGAGAGAGAGAGCACAAGCAGGGGAGAGCAGCAGGCAGAGGGAGAAGCAGGCCCCCCCTGAGCAAGGAAACTGATGCGGGGCTCCATCCCAGGACCCTGGGATCATGACCTGAGCTGATGTCAGACGCTTAACCGACTGAGCTACCCAGGCACCCCTGTGAGCATCTTCTTTTATAGCTTCTTCTAACTCTTGCCCTCTGGAATGAAGATGAGTTCAGGGGACAATTACTTGGCTTCGGTGGAATTAACTCCAAAATGGGTTTGCATCCTGTCTCATTTCCACTCCGTGGTCAGCAGTGTTCTCTGCAGCCTTGGTAACACCTAGCCTAGTTCAGAATAAGCAAGGCTGACCCATAGGATAGTCGCTGAGAAGGACGCCACTCCATGCTAAAGGCCAGCATGCAGACATATGAATTTTTATGGTTTTATAGCTAATTCTAACTGGAAAGAGAAGGATTTGCAAAACTAACAAACTTAATTTATACCTGAATATTTGGTGGTAGAATGTAGGAAATCTATTTCCAAAGGAACTCTGCAGAAAGTTCTTCCCGTATGTTTCTATTTCCTAGTGCCTTCTTAGACAGTAGCTGGAAGTCCATACTGGGTATCTGCTCTTTAGTCTTATTTGCCAAATCGCTTATGACTCCACTTTTTCATACAGTCAAAGGCTTGATGAGTGAGCCTGGCATCCTCCTCACTGAAATAGGTCTCCACACCAAATGATATAAAAGATCTCTACCTTGCCCATAGAGTCCCTGCTATGTGAATACTTGCTTATCCAGACACTCAAAGGAAACATATCTGAGTCAGTGCAATTGTGGAGGAGAAATTTCTTTTCTGAATTGGCCAGATACCTAATAAGTGACAGGGAAATAGATGTATATTTTATATCAAGTTATAACATATAAATATATTTGTAAATCTATAAAGTAAGAATATACTCTAGGTTATCTCTCCTTGTATATATACATAAATCATTATATATAGCAGTAATGATCTAATAACTAGGTTTTATTATTTACTAGACAATCAACTAATTTTTTTACATATATTATTTTTTTAAATATTATATCACTTATATATAGTTTAAGAATATTACAACAGCATTTTTCTATTTCTGAACATTGTGGTATTGTCATACATTTAATTTCAGCATATTTTGTAAATCTCAACATATGTCTTAGTATTTTTGCTTTTGCTTTAAAGAGTGAACTGTCTTGTATATTTTTTATTTTTATTTATTAACATATCATATATTACTTGCCCCAAGGTACATGTCTGTGAATCATCTGTCTTACACATTTCACAGCACTTACCATAGCACATACCCTCCCCAATGTCCATAACCCAGCCACCCTATCCCTATCCCCCTACCGCCCAGCCACCTTTAGTTTGTTTCCTGCATTTAGGAGTCTCTTATGGTTTAGTCTCCTTCCTGATCCCATCTTGTTTCATTTCCCTCCCCCACACCACCCCCCACAGCCTCCCACCCTGCCTCTCAAATTCTTCATATCAGAGAGATCATATGATATTCGTCTTTTGCTTAGCATAATACCCTCTAGTTCCATCCATGTCATTGCAAATGGCAAGATTTCATCTCTCTTGATGGCTGCATAGTATTCCGTTGTGTGTGTGTGTGTGTGTGTATGTGTACATATATACATATATATATATACACACACACACACAAACACATATCACCTTTTTTTTATCCATTCATCTGTTGATGGGCATCTAGGTTCTATGTTCTTTCCATAGTTTGGCTATCGTGGACATTGCTGTTATAAACATTCCAGTGCACGTGCCCCTTCGGATCACTACATTTGTGTCTTTAGGGTAAATACCCAGTAATGTGATTGCTGGATCGTAGGGTAGCTCTATTTTCAAATTTTTGAGGAACCTCCATACTGTTTTCCAGAGTGGCTGCACCAACTTGCGTTCCCACCAACAGTGTACTGCATCCTCGCCAACATCTGTTGTTTCCTGACTTGCTAATTTTAGCCATTCTGTCTGGTGTGAGGTGGTATCTCACTGTGGTTTTGATTTGTATTTCTCTGATACCTAGTGATGTTGAGCACTTTTTCATGTGTCTGTTGGCCATTTGGATGTCCTCTTTGCAAAAATGTCTGTTCATATCTTCTGCCCATTTCTTTTTTTTTTCCATTTGAATAGTCCTTTATTAACTGACCAGATTACAAAAATAATCATGGTAGATACCTTAGTTCATCCTTCGAATAAGCCTATTGATCTGGTCTTCCCTGTTGCCAGCATCTCCACCTTCCACAAAATGGGTGATCTTTTTCTTCATTCCTCCTCGTGGAGAAGATTATTTGAAGGGCCATAAAAAGTTGTTTGCTTCTTTGAAATGTTTTCCAACAGTATAGATCTCATGAATCAGGTCCTCCATGCAGATGATGCCATATTTACCAAGAGATCGGGCAATCAATGTGTTATCTGTCAAGGCAATTCGCTTCTTGTTGATTTTGCCATAACCACATTTGTAGATCAGTTCGTTCACCGACTTCAGGTTTGGGTACCCCCATGTGCTATATATGGTTCCACAATTCTTAACATGTTAACTGAAGCCTTGTTGAGCTTAACAAAGGTGCCATTGAAGATCTGGTGAAGGCGAAGAAGCTGCAACACCTTTTGAACCTTTGGGCTGACACCATGGATACCTCTGATCCTGATGACGAATGCCAGTTTGGGTTCCGCAGGTACATAGAAGTTGCCAGCTTTTCTTGCCATCCTCGCCATTCGAATCTCAGTTCTGTACATCTGCCTATATTCCTTGTGGTAATGCTTAGCTTTTTCATAGATAAGCTTCCTCCTTGCCTTTCAAAGCATCTTTTGAGCAAACTTCTTCCTTAGACGCTTGATCCTCAATTCTGCGAAATTCCTTCGCTTCTTTTTAAGGGTTTCTGGCACAGCCGGAACCTTCTTTTTCTTCTCTTCTGCACCCTCCATGGTTCCAGCTGGAAAAAGAGCTCTTCTGCCCATTTCTTGATCGGATTATTCGTTCTTTGGGTGTTGAGTTTGAGAAGTTCTTTATAGATTTTGGATACTAGCCCTTTATCTGATATGTCATTTGTGAATATCTTCTCCCATTCTGTCAGTTGTGGTTTTATTTTGTTGAGTATTTCCTTTGCTGTGCAAAAGCTTTTGATCTTGATGAAGTCCCTATTGTTCACTTTTGCCCTTGCTTCCCTTACTTTTGGTGATGTTTCTAGGAAGAAGTTGCTGCGGCTGAGGTCGAAGAGGTTGTTACTTTTGTTCTCCTCAAGGATTTTGATGGATTCCTGTCTCACACTGAGGTCTTTCATCCATTTTGAGTCTATTTTTGTGTGTGGTGTAAGGAAATGGTCCAGTTTCATTCTTCTGCATGTGGCTGTCCAATTTTCCCAATACCATTTGTTGAAGAGACTTAGACAATCAACTATTGATATGTGAAGATGATCCACACAAATGTGCCTAAAAGATACTAATCATAATAAATGTGCAAACATGGTTTAAAACTTTTTCACAGTATTAGTAACTATCAAGAGACCCTCTTCACAAAATTTTATGTGATGTTTAATAATAGAAAAAGCATAGGCTGAAATGTTTTCCTGATCTTTCAACAACATAATATTGACTCTCTTGTGCACATTAAGTACCACCATTGTTTCTAGGAAGAAAAAAATTTTTGTACAGAATAACAATATCTGTACCCAAGATGTCAGGGAAACAAAGAGTAATAGTGCCTTAAATGCTAGAGTGTAGAAGACCCAGAGGCTGAGGGGACCACTGGGAAGGTCAGAAGGCATTCAAATGATTTGATGTTTGAACCATGTCCCTCTGTTCTCTTTCTGAGTCATGAAAGTGTTGGGTCCCACTCCTACGGAGTTCTAGCTTAAGCAGTGCATTGTTTGTGCTAAATAGCAACATGAATAAATGCACAGTGACGTGTTGATAGCTGATCTTGGCTTCATGTCATCTCTTTATGCCTTTTCATAGAGAACCAGAGATCTTATATCTAGTTATTATAGCTAACGCATTAATAGATAATGATGAACCTTCATGTTCCCAGCAGTGCGGTGAATTAATTTGGTTAAACTGTGTTGTCTTAGCTCCTTCAAATTACAGATACTCTTGGCAGGTAATGCTGCCTCTTCTTGCATGTTTCTCCTCTCTTTAGCTGCTACATGCTCCCCCAATCCCCTCCCTCAACCCCCATACAATTTTAGGAAACTTCCAGGTCTCTGAGATGGATTTTAAAATCTCCTGAGCTCAGACAAGATTAACTTTTAAAACTGATTCAAAAAGCAGCCAATGGGCGCCTGGGTGGCTCAGTCACCCACTAAGCGTCTGCCTTCGGCTCAGGTCAAGATCTCGGGGTCCTGGGATTGAGCCTCACATCAGGCTCCCTGTTCAGTGGGAAGCCTGCTTCCTCTTCTCTCTCTGTTGCTCCCCCTGTTTATACACAGTCTCTCTCTCTCTCAAATAATTTTTTTTTAAAAGCAGCCAACAGATGTCCAACGAAACAAGGAGTTTCAAAAACCATTTATTATTTTCAAATTTTTACTTAAAAATAACTTTTATTTATAGCAAAGTTCCCATTTGTTCTTCATAAACCACCTCTCTCCCCAAAATCAGTATCTTATGTCACTATAGCACAATGATTAAAACCAGGAAGTCAGCATGGGTACAGTAGCATAAAGATCATCATAGACCTTATTCACATTTCATCAGGTTTCCCAATAATACCTTTTTCTGTTCCAGGATCCAGTAGAGGATCTCACTTTGAATTTTTCATTGGTCCTTAGTCTTCTCCAATCTCTGACAGTTCCTCAGTCTTTCCTTGTCTTTCATGATGTTGATACTATTAAGAGTGTTGTTGTCAACAAGTTAGAATGTCAGTTGTTTTGTTAGAATATCCTTCAAATTGTGTTTATCTGGTGTCTTCTCAAAATTTGATTGAAGTTAGGAGTTTTTGTCACAAATGCCCCAGAAGTGACGCTGTACTATCAGTACAACGTGTCAGGGTACCTGAGGTCTGTATGTCCTATTGCCATTGATACTAACCTGGGTCATTGGGGTAAAGTGGTGTCTGCTAGATTTCTTTATTGTAAAGTTTCTCTTTTCCTTTTGCAATTGATAAGCATCTTGAGGGGGATACTTGGATACTGTGCAGATATCCTATTTCTCCTTGTACTGCTAGCTCTAATTCCACTCCCACACCACCGGTTTATTTCTAGCCTTCCCTCATTCTTTGTTTACAGGAAATATGTTTCCCAACATTGTTCTTTAGTGACAAGAAACTTGGGTTTCATTATTTCATATACTTACTTATTGGTTTAATCCTAATATAAAGATAAAATAGTTTTAGAATTGCTAACCAGTACCCGTAGGAAAAACAAAATCACTAATTAGATTACAGTTTTTGAATAGACTTGTTTTCTATAGCCTCGTGATAGCTAATCAAAATATTGTTTTCCAAAGTTACTTAGGTTAGTTCTTTTTCTCTTTCAATCCCTTCAGTGTATTAAAATATTCATTTACTTAGGCTCATTTGTTATTGCCGATATTTCACTTGGGAATACCAACATTCAGATTGATTTTAGTTGTTTATCTGTTTTGTAATATATGAACCTGAGGTTCTAAGAGGCAGAGCTATACAAAAATGTATGTTCTGAGAATTGTCACTACCTGTTCTTATTCCTATCTTCTTTGTATTCCCTTCGCTCTCACCCTCTGATAACCTCTGTTTTCATAAAGTTTCAGGTTCATCCTTCCTGTATATCTTTGCACAATGAACAGATCCATGTGTCTGTGCTCATATCCCTTTGTTTCTTGCTTGAAGGGTAGCCTGCTGTCTGTAATATTTTGCACTTGGCTTTCTTTTTTTACCTGACAGTATGTCACAGAACCATTCTGTATCAATTCATAAAATTCCTCCTCATTCTCTTCTCACAAGTGTATAGTAGTCCATCATGGGATGGGCTATACTTGATTCAGTTGCTCTCCTATATGTGCACATTTAGGTTGTTGCCACCATTTTGCAATTACAAACAACACTGCAGTGAATAAATATGTTCATATGTATATCTTCAGGAGGTATATCTTCAGGAATTGATTCTTAGAAGCAGGATTGACAGGTTAAAAGGTGAGTGCCTGCTTCTTTACAGAATGTCCAGTGGAATATTTTATCATACTTGTAAATTTTTACCAATCTAGTAGGTAACAAATGGTATCTCAGTATTGTATTAATATACATTTCTGTAATTATGAGCAACTTTGAGCTTTTTTTAATATTTGAGCACTAGTTTTATATTTTTGTGGTGAACTATTGATTCATGTCTTTTTCCAAAAATTGTATATTTCAAAAGAGCAGTCTAAGGAAGGCTTAAGAAGAGTTGTTTTGAATAGGTCTTTACTCTAGTCCCATATGTAACACTGGCTACTTCAAAGATGAAGGAAATTTCACTTTCAAAACAAGTCAATGTATAAGGTTGGTCATAAATATATTTTATGCATATGGTAATATAATGACAGTGTCATCCTCAGACTCAGAAAAGTGAAGCCCCCTGCTTTTGGGTCATACATTTTACCAGGCTCGGAGTAGGCCCTCTTTTACCATGCCCATCTCCTTGGAGTATGAATTCCATGGGGCAAGAAGGACAAGCCACTCAGAACCAGCAGACCCCTTCTAGACTACGCACGATGTATAGGGCACACTTCAAGTCTGTGCCCAAATGGTCTCTAATGTATCTACTAGGGCCCGAATCAGCCTGTACCTGAAGCTATCCTCCCAAGGGTAGAGAATGCTTGGTGCCAAGGGGAGCCAAAGAATGGCTGGGGAGAGGGAGGCAGACTGTGATTAGATGTGCAGTATTGGTGTGTTCACGTGTGTACATAAGGCCTCTCACAGTGTGGGATGGAGCTTAGAGTGGGAAACTGGCTGCAGGCTGGAGCCCTCACACTTGTGTCCATTTCCAGGCCTTATAGATGTTAGCAGCAGTCCCATATGTTGAAATTGTTTTTCAGTAATACTGTTTAAAAAAATTCTTTAACTACTTAAGAAAATTAATAAGACATCTGCATGTCCCAAAGTGTGAAACGTGTAGGACAAAATAAGAACCACTTGAAAAAATTGCAGGGAAACAGTGTCCTCAGGGAGAGCCAGGTTTTACTAGAGTAAAAACACTGAAGGGAATGTTGAGCGCAGAGGATGAAGAGAAAGCAGATTCTGTGATCACCTACCTCCAATTCCAGAGGGCACAATGAGGGAGTTTCTAGTGAACAGGAGGGATGGGATATGGGATAAAATAAGGCAAGAATACAGTTTAAAGGTGAGTGGAATGTGAGAAATGAATTATGAATTTGGAGTGCTGGGCAGGCTCCCTCCCTTCCTTCCTTCCTTCCTTCCTTCCTTCCTTCCTTCCTTCCTTCCTTCCTTCCTTCCTTCCTTCCTTCCAACAGAGCAACAGACACAGAGTGCGAGGGGCAGAGGGAGAGGGAGAATCTTAAGCAGGCTCCATGTCCAGCATGGAGCCTGACATGGGGCTCTCAATCTCATGACCCTGAGATTATGACCTGAGCTGAAATCAAGAGTCAGATGTTTAACTGACTGAGCCACCCAAGTGCTCCAGAGTCCTGGGCTTTCTTTTCTTTTCTTTTCTTTTTCTTTTTTTATTTTATTTTATTTTATTGTATTTTATTTTATGTATGTATGTGACAGAGAGAGATCACAAGTAGGCAGAGAGGCAGGCAGAGAGAGGGGGAAGCAGGCTCCCCGCTGAGCAGAGAGCCCGATGCGGGGCTCGATCCCAGGACCCTGAGATCATGACCCGAGCCTAAGGCAGAGGCTTTAATCCACTGAGCCACCCAGGTGCCCCGAGTGCTGGGCTTTCTATAGTGATTTTTAAATAACTGTTGAGATATAAATTACACATCACAACACTTACCATTTAAAATATGGGTTTGTCCTACACTATATTCAGAGAATGGTACAATCACTAACACAATCTAACTTTAGAACATTTTTATCACCCCAGAAGACATCCAGGACCCCTTAGTGGTCACTCCCCATTCTTCTCACTTCTCCCTCTAGTGGATTAATTCACTTCTAGTAGTTTTCAATTGCCAAGTTCTGTGCATGCCTCATAATTTCTTGTTGAAACCCGGACATTTTAGATAGGAAGTTGCAACAACTGGTATTAGCGAATCCCCCTTGCCTACCCCTCAGAGTTTGTTTTTGTTACTGGTTGTTTGTTTTTTCTTTATTTTATTATTGCTGCGCATTTCTTTGTGGACTTCCCTAAACTAATTCTGTGGATTCTGTATTCCTTGCAGTACAATATTTAGCACACATTCTCTGCTTTTTTTTTTTTTAGTTCTTGTATTTATCTTCATACTTGGCTTCCTAGGGGTCATCAGTGAGTCCATATATGTTGTGATCACCAGTGATTGCTAGATTTCTTAAATGCCTTGCCCGTGTTTCTCCCAGCATTTCTGAAGGTGTTCCATGTGAGAAAGCAAACCTTCAAATTTCCAGCAGTTTACAAGACAATTTTAACTCTTACTTCCTGCCTTGACAGGACTTTAAGACCAGCCAAGGGGTGACTGCAGCCTTTCCTGGGTATGCACACAGCCTTGCATAATGGAAACAGCCTTTTAGGCTCCCAGGAATGTACTGGAGCTTCTTCAAGTTCCTTCTGTTCTTCTTATTTTCTAGGAGATCCTTGTAAATTTATGGCCTGGCTCTTGTTTGCCCCAAATGACATCACAACCAAAGGCACCTGTGATGTTGTCAGCAGACTCCTGTTGCTTTGTGAACGCCATGGAGGTAGGGACTTTGTATTTCTGCTGAGCTGGGTTCTGAGTTAAGTCAAATAGCCAAGTACCCTAGGAATAGAGATTTTCTAGGTGTCTGTAAGTTTGGACAAGACCCTGAACTTCAGCTTCTCTTACAGCTCCAAGAGTGGTCACCTCTCTGCTATCGGTGAGACTGCTGGGTTTTCATGAGGCTACTGAGCAATTGGGCAGCACAAAGAAGGGGAAGGGGGATAATCACATGTGAAAATGTCGCAGACCCCCATGGTCTTACTGAGGATCAGTGGTTTCTCTTGCATACATAGTTTTGTTTTTCTGTGGCTTTGAGTAATTTTCAGATTTCTGAAATGGTTTATTTTAGTTGTTTTCCCAGCATTTTCATAGTTTTTGCAAGAGGGTGATCCTCTGAGATCCTCACTCTCCCAATCTGGAAATTGATCCTTCCTACGGTAATTGACAAGGACAGGCAAAAATGGCATTAGGAGATGAGTCTCGATAATCCCCAAATTAAAAAAAAAAAAAATGTTGGAGAGTCTCCAACTATCAAGAGGTTGGAGAGGGACCTTCTTAATGGCAGGATGAGCTCTGAGGGTTGGGGGTGTCTCCATTTGACTCCATCTGATGAACATATGGAGTCTTACTTATGAAAACACCTCTGGAGGGGGGTGGCAGGGATGGGGTGGCTGGGTGATGGACGTTGGGGAGGGTGTGTGTTGTGGTGGGTGCTGTGTGTTGTGGGGGACTGAGTCACATCCCTGTACCCCTGCAGTAAACAATATATGTTGAAAAAATATCAGAATAACATATCAGAATAAAAAAAAGCTCTCTAAGAAAATTCCGAAAGGAGGACTGGGAATTATTTGCAGTTTTAGGGTCCATGGGTGTGGCCAGGCTTTCTAGGCGAATCCACTAAACCCACCTTAACCTTTAATATGCTTTTATTTGGGGTAGTAGCGACATGAAAGACACAAATGCTTGCAGAGTCCTACTCGTATACCTCTAATCTGGTGTTTAATATATTAGGGCGCTGTGTCACCTGGAGAAAAGATTTACAGTTGGCAGAGATGAGTGTTCCTGGTTGATTGGTAGAGGCCCCCAGGGTTTTAATATACACTCATATGTGTGACTGAAGGTGCTGTAAGTAGAAAGGGGTTTATATTTGGTGTCTAGGTAAGTTGTCTGAAATCGTACAATGAGTGATCGGGGATCTGGTATTGGCTAAGGATGCATTTGTTTCTATAATAAGGGAATCTGTAGTGGGGATATTTCACTGTGGTTAATTATATTTTATGTTGACAGAATCTCACATGGAAAGGACAAATGGCTTCATTAGAACTCGAGAAGACTCCTTCCCTTAAAACATGGAGTGGATGGGGTGCTGGGTGGCTCACTCATTTAAGTGTCTGCTTTCAGCTCAGGTCATGATCTGGGGTCCTGGGATTGAGCCCTGTGTGTGATGTAGGGCTCCCTGCTCAGCGCGGAGTCTGGTTCTCCTCCCTCAGCCCCTGCCCCCTGCTCATGCTTTCTCTCTCTCTCTCTCTCTCCCCCCCTCAAATAAATAAATAAAATATTTAAAAAGAAAAGAAGTGGATTAAGGTATTGATTGGTTCTACCAGATCGATTGTGACAAAGTAGGCTCCTCCTTACTTCGTTGTGAACTGTATCCAAGCCTAAAGTATTCCCTGCATTGTCATATTTCCCTCCTCCCCTTTATGTTTTGAACTTGGGTTAGATGCTAATTATGCTTTGGAATATGGAGTCATACATCAAGTTCATTGCTGTGGTTAAAATATTTTATCAATGCACAGATAATGAAAAATAGGGGCCTTTATTCCATAGGGCATTTTTCATCTTTGGAAAAAATCTCAATAAAGTTATCGTAAAATTAAGTGCCAATGAGATTAAAATGACCCAACTAAGTGGCTGGGTCATTTTGGCTCTTGAAATCAAATTCACTCTTAGGCAGAAAGAAATTTTACTGTAAGAAACTGAGAAGGCTTTGGAGTTTGATGTGAGAAAAGAGCTTTAGAGAAAACACAGAATTTCAGGAAGAAAGGGTGTCTTACCCTTGCAGGCAAAAAGAATATTGACAAACAGAAAGAAGCTACTGGTATGCTCCTAACAGAAAGAGATGGGCCTTGTTTGTGGTAGAGTAGGAAGAGGACCTTGGCTGATCTCTTAAAGAATGAGAGTGGTAGATACCAGAGGCATCTTCTGTGAATAGAGAAAAATGGCATCAATGTAGGTTTCTGCCATTACTGAAATGGCCCACATTGACCAAAGCCTGGAAAATTAAAAGATGAAGGGGAAGCAGGACAAGAGCACACTGCAGAGGATGCAGTAGCCTTCACTGAGCCCCAGAAGGGATCAGCCTCTGAGCATCAAGTCCTGTGCTTCGGGGCAGGTGTGTGTTGAAGGTGACTCTCCTGCTAAATCAAATATGAAGACCAATGAGAATGTTCTCTTAGGACACACCCTTTGTAGGTTTACAGAAACCAGAGCCAGAGGCTTGGACCTCAGGGTAAATATGCCTTAGTTAGGATTCTGGGGGGGAGATAAACACACAAGAAAGGGCTGGGATGTAGGAAGTGGAGTACTCTTCTCACAGTAGAGCTTTTCAAGTAGACTTCTGGGCCATAGTTTTGTGACACTCGAAAGCCAGTGGGTCAAGGTGACACAGAAATAAAGGTAATTTAAATATGCATGCTGTGTCCCATGATAAACACTGGATCTCTCTGGTGACCTGGCTTCTTCCATTTAGCAGTTATAGTTATTTACATTTCAAAAGGCAGGGGTGTGTTAAATGCCACCCTCTGATAAAGGAGAAACCATGTGTAGGAGGATATTTCCCCCCCTAAAGATATAGGAAATTTTATCACAATTTCCTAATGGGAGGTTCCTTCCATTTCAATTTCAATCCACAGACTTTAGAGCAAATATTGATACAGTGATCGATATCTGGTAAAATACATAAGAAATATGTAAGAGTCATTTCTCTTTAATTTCATTATTTTTCCTTGTTCTTCCAGATAACACTCAATTTCTCTACGGTGTTTGTGTCTCTAGATTATGAAGAATATTGGTTTATCAGGATAATTTTGGCTAGAAGTAAAAGATCACAACTCAACTCAAGACATATTATCTCATAAAAATACTTTTTTTTTCTCATAAATCAGAAATCTGACAGCAAGATAGTTCTCAAAGTTGGTGTATACAGCAGCTCAGGGATGTAACCAAGAGCCCCAATTCTTTCCATCTTTCCATTTCCCAGTGTGGTGGATTTGTACTGTGATAGAGCAAAGCTGGAAGTGTATTTCTGGGAATTCCCTTCCCTCTGTAGTTCTGCAAGTGAAAGGTGAGGCAGCAACCGCTTGGCTTGGAACATATTGTGGTTGATCACACCTGTTATCTCTGATCTGCTGGCTCGAGTCCTTGGTGAAGGGCAGCAGGTAAGTTAGCAGCTTCTCCAGCACGAGTAATATCTCCTTCGGCTCTGCTGAGTCCTCGGGTAGATGTGCGTATTGTATTTGGTGATGGGTATCATCTTCTATAGGTTACCTGCATGCGGCATCCGGCTTCGGTGCTATTAGGGACAGGGATTTCAGTTTGTTTTTGTAGATTCCACTTTGTCTTTGGTTATCGTCACTTCACATTCAGCTTTTCTTCTTCTTTTTTTTTTTAAATTTTTTAAGATTTTATTAATTTGAGAAAGAGAGAGCAGGAATGTGGGGGAGGGGCAGAGGGAGATGAATAAGCAGACTGCCCGCTGAGTAGGGAGCCCTGGCTATAATGTGGGGCTCTACCCGGGATCCTGAGATCAGGACCCTAGCCAAAGGCAGACGCTTAGCTGACCCAGCCACCCTGGCTTCCCTCAGCTTTTCTTCTTAACTGGCTACCCTGTTAACCTGCACTGTGACCGGATGCCGAGGCAAGAGACCTCTTGCATGGACTTCTGCACTTACTTTTCTATGATCCCTTAATCATTGCTTCTGGATAGTTATTTCCCCTAGCTCCCAACTTCTCCTAGAATTGTGAATGTTTGAATCCCCATAATAAATTCCTTATTCTGTACAGCTCATACTAGTTTTGCTTCTCTGAATGAACTTTTACTGATAAAACCATCATCAGTGTCACGATTGGCTCCCCTTCTGGTTGCAAGTTGGCTGCTGCGGAATCAGGCGTCACATACAGACATGATAATACACGCTGGGGCAGTTATGACTGGGTTGGGATTCTTGTCCCCTAAAGCACTTGGCTTCATAGGGAAGGCTGGACATTGTCAGGGGCCTGTCAACAAGAAGGAAGGAGTTAACAGCTGGTGGGCAGACTACCAGTGGAGTTGCTGGTGTTTTATGAAGGCTATGAAATTGGAGCTGGTACTTGATTGCTCTAGGTGTCCTTTGGATTCTGAAGTTTTGCAAATACAAGATACATGAGAGGTTCGGAATTGGATTTTGAAAAAGCTACATCAGTTCCAGCAGAAGATGGCATGGACTGTTGAGGGTGATAAAGTAGGAAAGCAAATCAGCCAGGCATCTGACTAAAGATGTTTGGGCTCATATGAAGAAATAGAGAAATTGGCCAGAGAAGATTTTGTAACTTTAATTTTGGGGGGAACTTAATTTCTTCAATGGGATAAATTATTTTGCTTAGGGATATTTTTCTTCTTGCTTTGTAAAAAGAAAATGAAACTTCCATATTTGGATTTTCATTTGTAGGAACTTAATGTCAGGAGTTAATAGTTTTCTAATTTTGGAAACTCATCTGGTGCTTGGATTGTCTTGTGTTTGTAGTCATTTTTGGTGAATTATGTTAGATAACGTAGCTAGGTATGCTTTAAGAGGGAAATAGGTTATGAATTGAACTTCATGACTATTTGACAGTGTAGCCTTCAGATTAACTTCATTATCATCTCCTCCTAACCTACATCTGAAGAGCTTATAAGCCAATATTGAACTCTCATCTCACTCATCCCAGGAGGTGCACATATAGAACTATAGCCCTGGAGACAACCACTCCAAGGGTCAGGCAGAACTTCTACAGCTTCTCCCTTGAGGGGAAGCCATTCCCATGGTTGGCCATAGGCTTGGCTCTTACACATCAGGATATGGATCCGACTGTAGGAAATGTACACATTCCTATACCTCTGAGAGTTGCCCCTCTTTCTCCACCTCTTCCGTCTGAAAGGAGAATTTGCTAATGTGTCTTATTATTTAAAGACAAAGATGGTAACAATAACAAAAAGTATGACCCCTTGATAAAGATTCCCTCTGAAAATGGAAATGATGAAGCTTATAGATGTAGATCAAAAAGGAAGAGAAATCGAATAAAAATGGGAAGACTACATAGAACAGAAAAAGAATGTTTAATTTTTGTATTTTTGTGCCATACTCCAAACCAGCCCGTATTTCATTCATGATGCTTGTATCATGATGTTTTTATAGTTGAATGAATGTCATAGCTATGGGGGTCTGTTTTGGGCACATTGGGATAACTCAAAATCTCTGTGGCTTTAGCCATAAAGGTTTATTTTTTGCTCATGACACAATTCAGTGTGGGTCAGGGCGAGTGACATTCTGCTTTTTGCAGTCATGTGAGGTTCAAGCTTCTTCCAGTCAGTGGCTGTACCATGTTTAGCAGCCTCCTCCATTGGATACAGGCAACGTAGAGAAAGCATGGGAGTTTCTGTAGCTGGGCCAGAGGTGTCATAAATAATTTCTGCTCTCATCCTGTCATCCAGAATGGCTTCTGTGGGTGTCTCTGTCTGCTCTGGAGGCTAGAAACTCTAGTGTAGCTATGTGAGGAAGAAGAGGGAATGAGTTTGATGAGTGTTATAGGTTGAATTATGTTCCCTAAAATGATATGCTGAAGTCCTAATCTCCAGTATCTCAGAATGTTACCTCATTTGGAAATAGAGTCAGAGCAGATCCAATTAGTTAAGATGAGGTTATAGTGGAGTAGAGTGGGTCCTTAATCCAATATTATCATTGTCCTAATAAGAAGAGGAGAGCCACGTGGGGAGAGGATAGCCATGGGGTGACATAGTCAGAGATTGAAGTGATAATACCTCTATAATTATCTGTCAAGGATTGGCAGCAAATTTCACAGACTAGAAAAGGCAAAGTAGGATTCTCCTCTATAGGTTTCAGAGGGAGAATGGCCCTGCCAAACTCTTGATGTGAGCTTCTAGACTCTAGAACTGTTAGACATTGTATTTCTGGTTTTTAAGCCACCCATTTGTGGTAATTTGTTATAGCAGCCCTAAGAAATTAATATAATGAGCACCTAGGAAACTCTGACAATGCATTTTGCTTTTCTTTTGTCAGTGTGTTTTCAGAGATATCTAAACATAGGTGATAAGAGACATAATGGTCATAATAACCCCGAGACAGGAGTAGTTAGTACTTGGAAGAACCTTATCTCCCCACCTTCTACACAGGTACACGGCCCCTCTGCCATGTTCTTCCCTGATTTGTCACTAAGGTTTCAGGAGAGACCCAAGTAAGACTCACCTGGGATATGTCTGCTATCCAGGTTCATGGCCATAAAGAATTCTGTGAGTGGAGAATTTATAGAACCAATATCGTAAGAACAGGGACAACACATTTTGTGTATACTAAGCAAATACAGTTGACAATGAAAACAAAAGTAATACAGAACTTCCTAAAACCCTCCTGAGAGTCCCTGACCCTGAGTTGTGTTACAATGAAAAAAACACACTTGAGTGCTTTGCTTGTAGGAACTAACTGGGAATGATATATGAAAGATAAATCCCTATTCAAATGGGAACTGTAATAATTAACCAAAACCCAAAATGGAAAATTCTGAATAGATTTAAACAACTGTTTTACTTTTTTTTTCTGAGAGAAAAAAAGCTATGGGTCCCTATATACTTTTAAGAAATAACATATACTTATTTATAAAGTTAAAACTTTAAGATTACTTATTGAATTATATATATCCCGTTCCTAAAAACTTACCATATGATTTTAGCCAACATCCTCATAAAACAGAGCAGTCTCATTTTCATTTAATGAGTGCTGATTATTATTCTACATAAGGAATTATTCACACATTAGTATTTCCTGGCAAATTATTTTCAACAATATGAACTTTCTGGGCATCGTATGATTTAGCATTGATAAATTGAAAAACAAGTTTATTAACAAAATGTACTTAACCCTTCTTATTTTTTTTGTCCAGTAGAATATGTTTTTTAAAGATCTTCTTACACATTTTTTTAAAAGATTTTATTTATTTCAAAGAGAGAGAGAGCACAGGCAGGGGAAAGTGTGGGGACCAGAAGGAGAAGCAGACTCCCCGCTGAGCAAGAGCCTGACATGGGGCTCAATCCCAGGACTCTGATCATGATCATGACCTGAGCCGAAGGTAGACACCTAACCTACAGTCGCTTCTCCAGTGGAATATTTTATACCAAGAGCGAAAGTCACTCTTGTGTACATTTTCTTCATTTCTTCATTTCTGTGAAGCCATCCGATTATATTATCTGAACTATAAAATAGGATTTAATTTTAATCTTAAGAGTATTAAATTCTGGATGAATAAAAGAGAAAAAACTTGTCAGTCTATTAATCTTTATTTTAATATACAGATGTGAGTTTGAATTCTTAATATTTCATATAAGAAATTATAGTAATTCCAGGGCGCCCAATAGATTATGCATCTGACTCTTGATCTCAGCTCTGGTCATGATCTCACAGTCTTGAGTTCAGGCCCTGCATTGAGCTCCAAGCTGGGTATGGAGCCTACTTTAAAAAAAAAAAGTGTGTGTGTGTATGTGGATAGTAATTCCAGTAAATCCAGAATAGAAATGTATGCATACAATATTAACAACTAATATTGTAATTAGCCAGCCTAACAAGTGGATGATTGAGTTAGGGCATCCCTTGGCCTTCTTCTAGTGAAATCTGTTCATTTCAGCAGGTGGGGAAAATATTACCTAGCTGCAGATAGACAGCTCATGCATTTGAGAAGAAAAAGAAGTTTCAGGAAGATAGTATGTATGTGAACTGCCTGTACTCAGGGGTCTGGTTCTTCGAGGGGTGAAGGTGGTGTGATGTTGGGGAAGAGAGAGGTTAGACCCATAAGAAACGTCCAGGACGACTATGGTGAAGGAGAGCAGATAGAAGAGGTGGCTGCAAGGGGAGAACAGAGACATCTTTTTGCTCAGTGTCTAGGGCTCACTGAAAGGGGTTCCTGCTTCTCGTCTGGTGTTTGCCTGTTTGTCCAAGCATGTGAAAGAGATAAAGATATTTAAATTGAGTTTGAATTAAAATTAACTTAAATGAGAATTAAATTCACCTTTATGGGAAAATGTCTCCACTTTTCACAGAAGTCAAAGAGTTGGTTTTTTTGCTTTGTTTTGTTTTTTAAGAACTAAATATAGCTGTCTCTCAAAACGTCAGGCTTACATACACTGACATCACTATTTTTTGAAGCCACATCTTGCCTGGTGGGTGTGTACTGTGGGTCTTGGAGTTTTGACTGAAATTATAAGTTGTGATGCATTCTAATCAATGAACACCTGTTGTACATTCTGAAGGCTGCACAGAATGTTCTAGCTGGGAGCAGATATGCTGCAATCCACCCACCCCTCCTCTAGGTATATGCCCCCAGGGACCTGCTCACACACATCCATAAAGAAAACATGTCCAAGCTGGGGCGCCTGGGTGGCTCAGTCGTTAAGCGTCTGCCTTCAGCTCAGATCATGATCCCAGATCCTGGGATCGAGCCCCGCATCGGGCTGCCTGTGTGGCAGGAAGCCTCCTTCCCCCGCTACCATTCCCTCTGCTTGTGTTCCCTCTCTCGCTGTGTTTCTCTCTGTCAAATAAATAAAATATTTATAAACAAACAAACAAACAAACAAACAAACACGTCCAAGTTGCAGAATTGTTCACAGTAGTAGGGAGGAGAGCCTACAACCCAGAAAATGGCGCTGAGTGAGAAAAAAAAAAAATCAGAATAAGGTCTATAGTAAAATGTGCATGAATCAAATATATATGTACCAAGTCCACGTATTTTACAAATTCCTTTATACCTATTAAATATATGAGGCATGTACCTCAATCTGGGAGGTTTGGGAGACATGAACAAATGAAAAATGAACGAGCAAAGAATATTTCTCAGGCAAGAAGTACATCTTGCATGAATGCACGGAGATTATCTGCGGGGACTTGAGGAATTGGATTTATTACAACTTTTGTATCTGACGTCACAAGTAAAGAACAGAGGGGAGAAAGGAGGAGAGGGGAAAAGAAGGAAGATGGGAGAAAAAGGAAGAAAGAAAGTTCTGTAATAACACATGAATGTACTCTTTGCAGAATGAGATGAATTGGAAGATACCAAACATGCCCTGTGGATTTTACAGTTTACCGAACAGTTTGAAAGAAGGGGCTATATACTCATTGTCTGTGCTCCCTTGCTCTTGCCTCCCCGTCTCCGTCAAATAAAAGAAACCACAAATAATCCTCCATCAATCATTACTGAGATGGAAAGGCAAGGATGTAAGGGAAATATGAGTCTACTGTTGAGGCTTTTCTTGAGAAGCAGGTTTTGTCATTTGCTGATACACCCATATTCTGGACATGCTGTTACATTTTCCAATTCATTCTGGCTAACATTTGTCATTTATGACACCTAAAGAGTATGTTTACCCTATTAGAGAGCATTTCCGTGGACAGCTCGGGATTAAAATAACTGAAAACCAAACATCAGCTTGTTTAGAAAAGTTTAAAACACAGGCTACGGGCTCGCAAGCTTCAACTGCAAAAAACGAAAACCAGGGGAGGAAATTATTTGGGAAATTCATGTAGAAAACGTGCTGGAGGGTGCAGTGCCCTATCCTTATCCCCCTTCAGGGCAAAGACACTGGTTTCCCTGTGGCCGGGAGATTATTGAAATCACAATGAATACTTTATTCCAGGCTTACTAACAGTGTTCAGGGAGAAAATACCCAGTACCCGAATGGTTACCACCCAATTGCTCAGCGTCTCTCAGCTGAGTTCCTCTTGAGGCCTTGCCTTGGCCACAGGGAGCTGCCTGTCCCGAGTGAGGTGCCCTCCCTGGATCTGCCCTCATCCAAATGCCCGGTCCTTGAGGGCGGGTCCCCAGGCCCCAGGGAAGAGCAACTCGGAGGGTCCTTCCCAGCTCCAGAGTTTACTGGATGGATCTGCTGAGGTCTCTGTTGAAATGAGGCATCCCAGTTCAGCTTCCTCTGCCCAGTCTCTGAAGATAATACAAAAATTTTGTATTTATATTGCCTGGAGTGGAAAATCTAGCATTTATTTATTTTTGCCACCCAAGACGTGCTTTCAAATGACTTTTCATTCAATAAGGCTCTGTCAGCTTAGGTTGCTAAGACACAGGCAGATCTTCCAGGGAGCAAAATATCTATCAGGGATGAATAATTCAGAGGTGATCAAGGTTGAAATATTTCTATCAGTTTTTCTTCCTAAAATTTAGCACTTTGAGTGGAACACCTTCCAGAAGAGAATTCTACTGACTTTCCTAAGACTCCTCAAGAAAAATTGTTAATAAAAGTATCTCTCTGGGAGATAAAGAGGCAGAAGACCTTATGGAATTTATAAACAATCTGGTTGAAGGAAAAAAAGAAGACATAAATGAGGAAATTCAGAATACATTTAGGAAATAGTACATGATAACTGATATATAATTATGTGTATAATTATATATATATATCATATATAATATATAGTTCTATGTTGAAAGTGTTAACATTTCCAGATATACATAAGGTCAAACATAGAACCAGGTCAGGTCATTAACTGAATAAATAATAAATCGATGAATCCCAGAAACCCCTGGAAAAGGATGTAGAACCAAATCGTTCTCACTTCAGAAACTACAGGTGACGAAGTGGATGGTGGACATGGCTGAGGTCACTGGTCGTTACAGCTGAGGGGACCCAGGGGGATGGGCAGCACAGTGGGGACAGGGAGGGATCTCTTCATTAGCATGCTTCAGAGGATTCCCTTGTCCTATGGCAACTGTGACAACAAAGGGCACAGGCCCCTCGAGAGTGAAGGTTTTAGTCATCCTACTCTGCAGGGGACAAGGACCAGCTGAAGTTTCAGCTGACAGCAAAGGAACATGGAATGAGTAGTATAAAAGCATTAACTTTATAAATACTATGGCCATATCTCTGGTTTCAGAGACAAGGCCAGAGCAGTATGAGTACTTCTTCCTTCCCTTTGCTGTGAATATATTTGCATATATATTAACAATTCTTTTTTTTTTTAATCTTCCTTCTGTCTAACATAAGATGCATTAATAGGGATCATCTTATCTTGAAGATACTAGATATCAGAAAGGGAGTGATGAGTATAGGGACCATTTGGGATAAAAGTTACATAAGAAACAGCAGGTGCAAGGACACTCAGACCCCCTCTGTCCCCTGAAAGCAGGAAACAAATCTCCCACATTGGTCCATGATAAACCATTTACTGTAATAAATGTAGTCCAATACTCTACATGTTTAGGCATCCCTAGATGAATGTATCACAGTGAAGAAATATGGATGTCCCTACAATGCCTTACATAAAATAAAAGTATTAGTAAATTTCCGAAAGTAGTAAATTCATCCGTCACTTGAAATACCTGCATGCTCTTTTTGCAAAGGCATAGTAAATGGTTTATAAAATGTGAGTTTGTTTTATATAACTCTGCTGTTACACAGGGCCTAACATTCTCACAAGGCTCCTTTGGGAGAGTGCAGTGAATGATAAACCTCATGCAGTTGTGGTCCAACCCTCCACGTGGCCATCGCTGGGCAAACCAAGGGCACACATCTGCAGGGAAAAGTACTGAAGTTACAGAGAAGGAGCTGTGTGCCTTATTTGCCATTTCTAATGTCTTGGGGAATGACGTGGCCCCTTCATCTGCCAAAAGCAAGGCTTGCATTCTGGTAGCACCGTGCTAATTCTTTCACATGGTAAAGTGAATACCAAATACTGGAATGACAAAGACTGGTTGTCCACTTGAACCACAGCCAGTGAAGAGTGACTAAGGAGACACCCGTCTCCAGACAAGACCTCCCTAATACACAGGCTTTTCAGTTTGTGACTCCCAGGCCAAAAATGTCAAGTGCTTTTCCATTCAATCTAATGCTTCTGGATTCCCACTAAAAATAAATCATGAAAAGCACAGAAAAGTTGCTTACCAAAGGGAAGTCCTAAAGAAGAGGAAAGAAGGGAATATAGAAATTACGAAGTTATATAGACCGCTCCTTACATGTAATTAACTGTCTTTCCATACCTTCACAGCAATATAAAACACAGACACTTGCCAGCTGGTTCAGATGACCCTTCAATGCATTTTTAGTCCCGTACGTGGAATGTTTGGACATTATTTGTGTTTATATGAAATGACGCCATTAATACTTTTCTAGAGCAGTAATTGCACACCAGGGAGGAAGACAGACCTAAATCAAGCAATGGCATTTCCCCAAGCCTGCAGAATGAAAAGTCTGTTTACATAATTGATACCATACACCTAAATGGGCTTCCTCACCACAGGAAATCCAGGTGGAATAAGAAATGGAGAGGTATAGAAAGGTTTCTAGAGGGAAAGAAGGATGCCCCCCACCCCCCTGCATCTAGTTTTCTGCCCATTCTGCTTCATCACATTCTTCTCCTGCACTGTCTGTTGTCATGGAGGTGGCTCGTCGCTAAGAGACTGCAGGAGGAGGGTGCTATCTTTTGTGTCCTCCTTTGGTGTTGAAGTTCTCTGAAGGCCTCCTAGAAGGCTGTTTTAGCCCACATGTAGGCAACCTCCGGGTTATTAAGGAGCTCCTAGTAAAATACAGAAAGGTGAAGAGCCAGCCCCAGGCAGAATGGTGTGTGGGTGGCTTCTCTTTCTGACTTGCCTATTGGTAAATTTCTCGGGAATTATCTATCGTTTATTTTTGATCATCACCACACGCAACTTCAGCTCGGTACTGGGAGTAATCTCCTCTCATTTTTAGATGCAAGACAGTCCTCTCATTAGGTGCATTGGCTACTGAATACCCAAGGATTCCAGATGGGGTGCAGGTAGATCTCAGTAAAGATGATGGTGACACTTTCTTTCAGCAATCCTTAACCAGCTGCACCTTCTCATTGGGGTGGCCGTCCTCTGTTTCAGGGTCCCTCTGGGTTCACCTGCCCCTTCCTGCTCTGGATCAGCTGGGTCTTCTCTGTAGCAGCCTGGGGGTGGGTTGGGGTGGCAAGAGGGAGGCACCTAGGGCAGGGGCACCATCAAGATGGAGATAAGCCTTCTTCCAGAGCCCAGCACTCTGGTCTGCTTTGGGCTCTACAGGATGATCCTTCCTTCTCAGATCTGGTATTTTTTTTTTTAAACCATTTTGAAAATTGCTTCGCTAGTGTCTTCCAGATAGTGAAAAGCTAAGCTGAGGATAGAGGATAGAATTAGGCAGTAAATGTGTATGAGGACATTAAAAAATTAGTATATAAATGTATTGAAACCCTGTTCAAATGAGTGTGCTTAGGAATGAAAATCCAAAATATATGAGTATTTTTTGTATATATTGCACATACTGAATTTACATATCTCTATCTATCTATCTATCTATCTATCTATCTATCTATCTATCTATCTATATTACACACACCTACAGAAGGGCCCTGAGTCATGACCCAAAGAAGAAATTTTAAGTTGTTCTCAGGAAGCATGATCTCAAAATAATTCTGTAGCATAAACACTGAACAAAATATGTGATACCATGAAAAAGGCTACTGAAACAATTCAAAAGAAAATGATTTAATTCTAAAAGTAAAGCTTGCAACAGTCTAGAATGTTGTGCATCTGCTCTTAGTTGAGCAATTACTATGTGCTCAGTGCTCTTCTTGGTGCTGAGGTAGAGCCGTCAATAAGGCAGACCTAAGCCCAGCTCCCCTGGAGCTTGGGTTCTAGTGAGAAGAGAGAGGGGACAAGCAAGCAAGTACATGACACAGTGTAAGTGGTGATGGGCCCAAGGTGGCCAGTGAAGGGAGTGTTAATTCCCACAGTTTGATTAAACTTTATTAAACAGGCTTCTTCCCGATGCTGGGCCCCGACCTCCTTTGTTTTGGAACATTGACTTTTGAAAGGGCATAATTGTAAATTCTTCCTCTGCCTCTTTGAGTTGTAGAAATCTTTACCAAGCCACTTACTTGCCTGTTGTACTGTTGTACTACCCACAACTTCCTTTCTCAAGGACCTGAGAGCCATCCTTTGAAATGAGATTGTCGAGGCAGACGGTACCCCGCCATCTCAGTCTCTCTGGGAGAGAAGGAGTTTCACCTTCATCCAAATTGCAAAACCACCTCCCATCACAAAGCAGAAGTTTTCCTTTTCCTCTGGGTGAAGCCAGTTAGCAAATACAGATGGCCTCAGATCTCCCCACCTCAGCTCTTAAAAACTCTCCTGACCTTTGTTTCAGAAGAGATGCTTTCTAGACTTGGTCTGTGTTCTCTCTCCTGTCTCTGGAAATAGTCTCAGAAGAAAATGAATTTCTGATTGCTCGTTTTGTTTAGTGCAATTTTTCTTTAACAAATAGATGATAACAGGTAAGGGGGTTTGCTAGGTCAGGGTGTGTGTATGTGTGTGTATTTGAAGATTTTATTTATTTGAGAGAGAGAGGGGGGAAAAGCATGAAAGAGGGGCAGAGGGAGAAGGAAAAGCAGACTCCCCCTTAAGCAGGGAGCCCCAGGCAGGGCTGGATCCTGGGACCCCGAGATCATGACCTGAGCCAAAGGCAGGAAGGCAGACACTTAACTAACTGAACTCCCCAGGAAGCTTAAGGGCGTGTGTTGTTTTTTTAGAGGTGATCAGAATAAAGCCCTTTGGTGGGTGCTATTTGGGCAGAGGGTTGGATGCCCAGAGGGAGTGAGCTGTATGGATCTGCAGTGGGCAGCAGTTCATACACAGGGGATGGCCTGCAGGGGCCGAAGCAGGTGCCTCTGGAGGCGGCGATGAAGCCCCCGTGGCAGGACAGAATGAAGGAGGAAGACAGTGGCTGGCCTTAGGTGGTGGGGAGCCAGTTCCCCTGAGGCCTTGCATGCCTTTGGGAAAATGTTGCCTTATATTTTGAATGGGGTGGAAAGCTCTCAGAGGGGGGCTTGGGATAGAGGGGTTAAAGGATCTGACATAGGCTTACAGGTAGCTGCCGTCCTGAAGAAGACAAAAGGAGACTTCCGGGAAGCCAGGATAGGAACCGGGAAGCCGGTCTGGAGCTGTTGCAGTAATGTGGGCAGGGGTGATGACATCTTAGAGCAGGGCGGAAGCCCCAGTGATGGAGAGAAGGGGTGGCACGTGGAGAGATTCCAGGCTTTGCCCCAGAACTGGATGTGGAGTCTGAGAGAAGGAGCCAACTCAAGGATAACTCTCAGGTGTGGCCTAAGCACATGCAGGAATGGCGTAATCAAGGTGACGCCCTGGGGAAGGGCTGGCCCCTGGCTAGGCCCTTCCCCAGCGTCACCTTCTTTGGCCCTTCCAACAAGCCTGTGGACTGGCTTATTTTTTGCACTTTGAGAGGGGGAAAGAGAATTCCAGGGACTGTGAGTCATTCTCTCAAGACTGCATAGCTAGCTCGTAAATGGCTGTCTTCATTTGGGTTTCCCTGAGAACAGAGCACAAACATGGGTGCAGGTGGGTTATTTGGGTAACAGATGAGACCCAGGAATGGGTGCGAGGGACTGAGGAGAGAGAGGGTGGGTCTGGAAGAGCCACTGTAAGGGTTTGTTATGGAGTTTATGGGCCCTGACGGCTCCTGGAGGCCTATAGAATGCCTTCGCGGGGTGTACGCTAGAGGGATGTAAAGGGGAGCATTCGTCCATGTCCTTGGCTCCCATTCCTCACTAACTAAGGGTGCACCTGGCCAGGGTTGGGGAGTTGGGGGCGGGGGACACTCTCCCCTCACTTCTGAACTTTGCCTGCATGTAATTCTAGAGTTCATTGTCCGTGCCTGTTTGCCTGGAGAATCCCAGGGCAGGAAATGAAGATTCTCAGCACCATGCTAAGATCTTGATACATGCTCTCGTTTAATTTTTGCAGAACCCAGGTGTTCTCTCTCTGTGTCTCATCTGTCTATATCTGTATGTCATCTATCCAGCTGTCACTATCTATCATCTCTCTCTCTCTCTCTCTCTCTCTGAAACTGAGGCCAGTGAAACTAAGCAATGCTCACTTCCACCATCAGCCCCACCGTTCAGGCCTCCCTGTAGTCCCACATTGCCTCGCCATCAGGGCAGGATAAGGGATTGTAATCAGGGAATCTGGCTGCCGAGGGTAGCTCACCTCCAGGTGGGTTGCACACCTTGTTTAGCACGTACCCCACCTGGATCCTGGGAGTTGACAGGGGACAGTGCAGACTGGGAAATCAAGATAATGATCTGGGGGATGGTTTGTTAGAAGGAGGTCCATTCTGGGACCCCTGGGTGGCTCAGTTTGTTCCACTCTTGATGTTGGCTCAGGTCATGATCTCAGGGTCTTGAGATGGAGAACCACATCGGGCTCCATACTCAGTGAGGAGCCTGCTCCACATTCTCTCTCTCCCTCCTCTACTCCTCTCCCTGCACTTGCACATGCTCGCTCACTCGCTCTCTCTCTCTCTCACTCTCAAGAAAAAAAAACAAAACACCTCCATTCTGAACCTCTCTGAGGTATCACCTTGCCAGGTAACCTTCACCTTTAGCTCCAAGTTTCCCTGCCAGTAAATGAGGATGACCTGCACCATCCTTGTGATTCCGATATTCTGTGATTCTGATACACTGTCCTTCCTTGGCACTTCTGATGGGTATGCAGTCCTAACCAGTGTATCTTTGTAGTGACAGGAAGGAAACTCCCAAGATTTAAACAAAACCAGGCATTTGAGTATTCTTCTCTGTGGGGGTGCTGCATTCCTGGGGAAATCCATGCATAATCATGTGAATGTTTGTAATTGTTTCTGCAAGTTCACCTCCATGAAAGTAAAGCCTGTAATAGCTTCAGGCTCCTGTACTGTGAAAGTAACAAAAGCGATTGGGATGACGCCAGAATTTTTAAAATGCTGATTATAATCAGTATTTGGGTACACAATTCTTTAGCTGGAGCCAACATTTTGTCTTAAATTAATGATGCAAACCTCCAGCCAGAAAGCAAGCATAGAAAATTATTCCTTCTTTTTTCTCCCACCTCACTCAGCTATAATCTCTGTAATTATTTTTGTGATTCTGAACATTAATCTCTTGTATCAGGGACTAGAGGTCAGGATGGCAAAACAGCATGCCATTCTTATAAAGGTGATCAGCGAAAACTGCAGTGGGTTCACACACGACAGCTTTTAGTATATTGGCATGATAATGATTATAATATATTATTTTCAGTTAGCACCTTAAGCCAAGACATTGTCATCACCGGAGCAGGTTGAATCTGTGGGCTATTGAGTGTAAAATATGTTGTATTTAAAGCTTTGAGGAATGTTAATTTCTTCAGTTTAATTTCTAAAAGACAGCTCGGACGTTTACTTGACAGGGGAGATTGCTAAATCCAGTCAAGCAAGAAACAATTATGTGTTTTAAAATGCAGAGGAAAGATGGATCAATTATCTCTTTGTTATTCCTCATGGTTCTGCACTGAGTGCCACTCAGGATTCAGAAGTTCATTCCGTGTGCGTGAAGAGGGCATAATCTATCCTCATAATGGATGCCTTTGCTCCATTTCTTTTCCCATCAAGATTTCATGTGAAAACCTGCTCCACGTGCCGCTTGTCAGGGCCAACATAAAATTATAATTAACTGTCATGTATTGGTGAAAAGGGAGTGGATGCATGTTTCCCTTAAGATATTCAGAGATTTCAAGAGGTAAGCGGTATGATTTCCCATAAAGGGATGGGGCAGGACAGTGGTCTGACCAAAATGGTTTTTGGTCTCTGGCGCCAAAAGCACTTTGGAGCAGAGGAGGGATACCCTCTCTGGTACCTGCCCTTAAAACATTTGGGGCCAGAACTTATTATTTCCTCTCAATCACTGTAATATTAGAAAAAGGTATTTTTGGTATTGGGTGAGGTTTTTCTAATTGTGAGGTTTCTTTCTCTTCCTGGGGATTGATGATGGAGATGGTTGTACAACACCGTGAATAGGCTTAATATCACTGAATTGTACACTTAACAATGATTAAAATGGTCCATTTTATATTATGCACATTTTACCATAATAAACATTTCTCTCTATAGATCTTTTTCCAAACGACAAAATAATGCAGCAATATATGAAACCTGAGTTAAGATTAAACATACTTGAAATGCAGGAGATGGAAATTTTTATCTATTTAAGATTAAAACTTGTCATTATGGACTGAATTTTATGTAGTATCTCACTTTTTTATAATTAGGGTATTGATTTCTCTTCCAATCTTATGCTCTTATGCTGTGTTTTTATTATAAGGATTAGAACCCTAACAAATTTTTCTTCTTTTTTTTTTTTTTAAGATTTTATTTATTTGACAGAGAGAGATTACAAGTAGGCAGAGAGGCAGGCATAGAGAGAGGGGGAAGCAGGCTCCCTGCTGAGCAGAGAGCCCGATGTGAGGCTCGATCCCAGGACCCTGAGATCATGACCTGAGCCGAAGGCAGAGGTTTTAACCCACTGAGCCACCCAGGCGCCCCTCTTTTTCTTCTTTTTTTTTTTTAAAAGAACCTAACACTTGTTTCTTGGAAAGAAGGACAGCCCCTGAGAGACACTTTTCTGGTTCTTACTTCAAAGCAGTAGATCTAGATTGTGGGGATGGGCAAAATAAGCAGATATTAAAATCCCGATTGGGCCGTAAACTATAGGATGAGTTCAGGTATCTAATATTTAAGTAACTGGTTAAGCTGATGAAGATTCCTGAGGAATGCAAGAGGACCAACTTTGGGTAGGGATTTGAATATTTTGTTGATATTTTAAAATGACAGTAGTGTCAGTGTTCACAGGCATCATTTTATTCGCGCCGAAAAAAAATACCAAAATTTATTTGCTAATATTCATGATGTATTTTTCATATTTGTCTTGTCAGTGGGCATCACTTAGTTCTTGGCAACCCAAAGGAGAAATGCTCGTAGTACCCCAGGTAGAGAGCAAATTCTTCTTCCTAATTGTACAGCTAGTTACCCCCATCCAGAGTCAAATTGTTTTCACATTGATATTCATGGTCTTTTATTTTTGAATTTGGAGCTGAAATCTGTGGTCTGATCAGTGCACTGTCTTCATCTGGAAACCTTGTCTTCTCTGGGAAATGTCTTCTCTCTTCAGTTTATGTTCTTCTGAGTCTTCATTCCCCAGCTACAGTGCATTGGCCCAGAAGTAGAGGGCTGCCCTGATTTTGCCTACAGCTTGTTGGCTCATGATGGGCAACTCCCCCAGGGACCCTTCTGTGGGAGTAGGAGAGAGTCTGTCTTTCCACTGGATGGGATGTGTGGTGGTGGAAATGAAGATATGGAAAGCGTTCTGAGGGCCCGTGAGTCACCAGTTTCAGCCACCCTGAGACAGCCGTCCATCTCCTCACTGAGGCTACACTGTTCTTCAGTTATAACCCAGTTTCCTTCCATCACATTCCTGTTTGTGAAAGCAGTATTTCATTTGACTTGGCTTTGGCACTTACAAGTAGCAGCCTTGACTAATTCAAAGGGAGACCCTCCTCAGATAGGTAAATGAATTTTGGAATCAGAGTCCTTCATCTCTTTAGTACCATGACTGGCCATCCTTGGAAGGTCAACATTTCTTATTTGTACATCCTTTGGCCAGATATCTAGACACATAGTCCCAACCCCTCATACTGGAGAAAGCCCTTTCAGTCTTGTGGGTAGGGTAGCAGGGATGGTGAGGGTTTCAGTCTCTGCTGTTTGGGTTTCTAAGAATGGCAACAAGAATAAGTTACATAAAATTAATTTTATAACAGGTGGAAAAGTAGCTTCATATTTTAACACAATCACTCTGGGTCTATTAAGTCCTAGGATTTTTTTTTTTTCTGGTCAAGTTTTAGAAATAAAAGCAAAGGCATTTTTATAGCCCCAACGTGTTGAAAATGTTCCAGTTTTTGCACAGCTAAAAGGCAATTAATGCTATATTTTTCAACTCCTGTCACTTTAAGATGAATGCTCTTAGAATGAATAGTGATTTTCACTCCAGAAAGAAAAGACCTCTTTTCCCTTGACCAAAAAAAAAAAAAAAAAAAAAAAAACCAAAAACCTTCGAGGATCATTTTAAGTCTATAGAAAGGCGGTGATATGCTACAAGTTTCTTATATGCCTTCAAAGTTTGGGCATAAAGACTGACCTATACTGTTCAGGATCCTTCACAGCAGGATCTGAGAGAAGGTGAGTCTCTTGGAGACGCTGCTCAGGGAGCCCCCACCCTGGAGCCTCTTTTTTGCCAACATGATGCTTCAGCTCAAGACCAATTCGGGCTTTTCAGAAGGGCCATTCTTAGAGTCTTTGATAATTTGACCCTGTGAAATATTTAATTGAAACAGATGAACAAGTAGGCAAAAAAATAAAACACAATAGTAAAAGAAACCCACAACTTTTATTACAGTACACAACTGCTTTTTTTTTTTTAAGATTTTATTTATTTATTTTACAGAGAGAGATCACAAGGAGGCAGAGAGGCAGGCAGAGAGAGAGGGGGAAGCAGGCTCCCCGCTGAACAGAGAGCCTGATGCGGGTCTCGATCCCAGGACCCCGAGATCATGACCTGAGCTGAAGACAGAGGCTTTAACACGCTGAGCCACCCAGGCGCCCCTGTTATTAGCAGTACGTGGAAACAATGGTATCTCATTGTTCCTACCAATTACATAGACTCCTTCTCATAAAAGCTGCCATAGGAGGGTTTCTTTCCTCAGAATTGCTGTGCTTTGAGACATGACCTGAGTACATTGGCCACTATTGTTTGGATGGGGGGTCTGGACCCACCATCACAGAGGCATACTAAGATAAAGCACAGGGTGGTTTGGTGTGGGAAATCTTCCCGCAGTGTACTCTCTGTTGGAAAGAGACTGATGAACTAAATCAGGTCTCCTTTCCTTGGGAGTTGGAGTATGGAACCCAAGAGCACATAACAGTTCAGGATAGTGAGGTTGAAGCTGTTGTAGCTACGGGGCCACTAGGAGAGGACACAGGGGGATAGGCTGGGTCATGGGGATGGAGGAGCGACTCTGGTCAGGAGCAGGGTGTGTGGGCTCCTGGCTCTCACTGTTTCCTGACCGATTCTCCTGTGATGCATAACACCAGGGAGCCCAACTTACCACAAGAAGTTTTCCTCATTTCCCTGAATATTCTTATACTAAGTCCATCTAACATAAGGTGTCTTGAGCAAATCTATCCCATAGACTCTGAAAGAGGCTGGCCAAGAAAAGAATGCACATAGTTTATAACCAACCACTTCCTAGCATGCTTCTAGAGGGAGAGAAATAGTAGAATCAGTGAAATCTATTATTACAATGAAAATAATAAATAGCATATGTATTTGTATTTATTATTTTCATATATGAATATGAAATATTCATATATATACATGTACATACATATATTTTTTTCTTAGTTGAGTTGCATTATTATGCAAAAATATATGGTTGCATATATATATATATATATATATATATATATATATATATATATATAAATACTCTCTTGTAGTCATTATTTTAAAGATACAATTTATTTACTCCTGATAACCCATCCCTATGAGGGAGGTACTATTATTTCCCTGATGTCATAGATGAGGAAATTTGACCACAGAGGGGCTAAGTGAGTTGCACAAAGTCACACAGTTGGCCAGTGGTAGGGGTGAGCCCAATACAGGGCTCAGTCCCATGACCTGAGATCATGACTCGAGCCAAAACCAAGAGCTGGATGCTTAACCGACTGAGCTACCCAGGCACCCCATGAACTTAACCTTTTCTTAAATAGTGCAACTCAACTAAGAAAAAAATGACTCAACTGAAGAAAAATAAGGAATTTGTTTCAAGTTTCTAGAATCCTCATGCTCTGAGGACTGTGAGGTCATAGATTTGGGCATTTATAGGTAAAAGAAGTGTTGAGGATTAAATGTAAAAGAAAATTCATGGCAAGTATAAACCTTCCTGTCCTCCCAAAGGTGGGTCAGATGCTTTTCCCTGGTCCTTACTTAACCTGTTGATCACTCTAATTAAAGCCCTTGGCACATCTTATTGGAAATACTCATGTCTGGGTGTTGGCTTTTGAGACAGACTTGTGAAACATGCAGTGATTATAATCATGTTTATTTTGTCTGACAGAATGGAGTTAGTGGTAAAAAAGAGGAAGGAAGTTTGATTTCTTGTACCCCTGAATTTGTGACTGAGATTTGAGTCCGCTGCCTGTGGTGAACAATGTGGGATTTCTCAAAGTATCCACATCGGCATTTTTCTGAGCCCCAGATTAAAACACAGCCCAGCAGTAGAGTTGCGTGTCAAGTCACTTGGAGCAGTAACTTTGATGTGATAGGAAATGGTGTGTAGCAAGGAGGGGGCATTCAAAACTTACAGCCATTGTGTGTTCCTTTCCATAGGAAACATTAAGATGTTCTGAGCTTCTTAGAGCTGTGCAGAGGGATGCCTGCCTGGTTTTCCCATTTTGCTTTTTTCTGCTTCCACCTTAATGGCCTGGGGGAGGTCTGGGGTCTTGCTATCCTCTTGGGAAATACCCTGACCTTTCTGCTGCATGAGTTCCAAGACTATCTGAAGCTTCCGTCTTTATTCCTCCTCGCTGCGGGGAATGGGCACAACCCAGAAAGAAACTGTTACTACCTAGTACACAGTCCGTTTCTTTCTTTTTAACAGAAGACTAATTTATTTGGGAAAACAATGTATCCAGCTAAAATATTACATTTCTTAACTCCCCCACTCCATACTCCTACCTAGAGGTGGTCAATGAGATATAAGTTGAAAAGTCCTTGGATAAGACTTGTGGGGAAAGTATGCAAAGGCAACTGACTTACCTGGGAGGCTTTCCTCTTCTTGGAATGCAGAGGTGACGCCTGGAATGTTAGCAACATCCCGTGCTTGTGGGGCAAACTTGAGTAGGAGCCAGAAACTAAGGAAGGAAGAAGGATGAAGCAGCCTGTGCCCCAGATGGATCTTCCCTAATAACCCTCTGCTGCCTACTACTCCTCTTTTTTTTTTTTTTTTTTTTTTTGCAAGAAAGAGAAAGCTTCTACTCACTAGGTCACTTTACCTTGGTCTCAGTCTCTTGTAGGAAGATGGAGGTCCTTGTTTTATTTCCACATCAGAGCTAGGTCAAGGCAGACTGAATGAAATTAAGACCTACCATTAGAGAATCAACTACATAATTAATAAAGGGAATTGTGCTGTTGGACATCAGACACCTCTAAAATCTAGTAGCCCTGATTCTTACTCCCTCTGAGTCGCCAAGTGGCTGGGATCTGTTCCTATTCAGAGAGGCCCCTCTCTTTCATTTCCTCTCTCCCTTCTCTGGTCCTCATGAATGGAAATAAACTGAAAAATACCTTAACGTACGAATACATTTTCTGCAGAAATCCATCCAAGCCCTTATTGGGTCATTTACATAATTTTGCATAGTTAATCAGAATACTTCTGTTCAAGTCAGAACATTTGCATTTGGATTAATTCACAAGTGCTTGGGATTCCCCCGTGGACAGTAATTAAACACTTGACTTACTTCTCAATGACCAGGAGGCTCTGCCAAGAGGTCCTTCCCAGAATAGGAGAGTCTACACCCAACACTGGAAAATCCAATTTTCACCCTTAGCAAATGCCGGCCATTTAAAAATAAAAGTTGCATTTCTTTCTAGCTGGCCAGACTTCAGAAATAATGAAGTGCAGTCTTAAAGCACCCCTCCACACAAATGTCTCAGGTGGCGAGAGTCCTAAGGCATTTTTATAAGGCAAAGAATGGAAAATGGGAATATCTGTGTGCATTGGTCAAATAATAGAGATTTAAAATGACAAAACATCACTTTGATAAATTTGGTGAAGAATATAATTTTATTCCATCATATGAGAAAGAATAATTCCTCATTATGCATGGCTTTTGAGAACCCACCCCACTATCATTTCTCTGCGGCACAAAAACTCAACTACAAATTCATCTCCTACAGACTTTTTTATTCAGTGAACTTTTTTTATACTTTTCCCCCATAAAATGTAATCTCTTCATAAAAAATTTGTTCACATTTATTCCAGCCAAGATCCAAGAGGAGGTAAAGGAGAGAATGACGTGAGTAATTCATTTCAACATTAACAATATAAAGGGAGCACATTGTTTTATACACTAAGAAAGTTAAAACCAGTCCTCACTGAACTTGGTTCACCACTGAAATCTACATCACACTGGAACAATAAACGTAAAATATCTTTTTTTTTTTAAAGATTTTATTTATTTGATAGAGATCACACGTAGGCAGAGAGAAAGAGGGAAGCAGGCTCCCTGCTGAGCAGAGAGCCCGATGCGGGGCTCCATCCCAGGACCCTGAGATCATGACCTGAGCTGAAGGCAGAGGCTTTAACCCACTGAGCCACCCAGGCGCCCCTAAATGTAAAATATCTTAATGACAAGTAGAAAGAAAGAAAAAACCAAGTTTTTTCTAATTTGCATCAAATACAGAAGTATAGTATGACAAGAAATAATAACACTGGCAAAAATCGCCTATTAGCCAACTTTCTTTTATTTTCACTTTTAAAACTTAAGATGCTGTTAAACTTTAATTCAAAAATATAACGATTAACTATCTCTAAAGGCAAGGAAGTTACCTCAGACAGGAGCCAAGCCACAATGAAGAAAGGAAAAAGAATGAATGTTCATTTTAATTTCTTTTGTAGGCCAGGCTTTTTGCCTTAGTTATTCCATTCAATTTCCATAGCAGTTCCATGAAAGAAATGATGTACTTATCACCATCATGCATGTGACAACAATGAAGCTCAATTCGAGAATTTTACCAAGTTCATAGAGCTGATAAGTGGAGGAGGTTGGCATTAAAACTATGCTTCTCAGACTCTGTAGCTCTTTCCACCATTATGTGGTGTTCTGGCATTTTTCCATCTTGAAGGGAACATTAATGTGTAAGATCAAATAATTTTACAAGGTGACCTTGTTGGTTTCCAGACTGATCCTCATACAAAGAGGGCAAGGAGAGACTGAAGAAAGAGGCAGATCACTCCAGATTGGTAGGTGGCAGTTTTAATAAGCAAGGGAATTTACTGGAAGGCTTGTCCTGGGTGGCTGCAGGATGACAAGAGCTCCCCACCCACCCTCCACAACCTTAGAAGTTTATACAAAGGCCTTAACTGAGCTCAGTCATGCATTCAGTCCAGGCGGTCTCAAGCCTGCACCCTTGAAAGAGGTCTGGCTCTGGGAATGGAGAGCAGAACATATATTCCAAGGCTAGGAGAGCAGGTAAGGAGCCCCTGATTGCCTGGGTCCAAATCACGGGTCAGCTGGTGGTCATGTCCTCTCGATGACATCTTCCAATGGATGCTAATTCTCTTGGGCTGATGCATAATCCAAGAAATTAGAGGCAAAACAGAGAATATTGAATGCTTTTCTTTCCTAAGGTAACTTAGCCGTCGATTGTAGGTAGAGCACAGGGTTCTAGAACATGGCATAAGGCACAGCGACCTCCATCAGCTAGATTCAGCAAGCTAGTGATTCCACACGTCACAGAAGCATGCACGGCCACAGATAAGGGGTTGCAACTTCTAAAACAGGGGACCGGCCCTACTTGTCAAACTGGTTGTACTTTCCAAACTGCGTTCCCATGTGTCTTAGGGTTCCCCAAAGGAATAGCCCCCATAGGAGATAGATAAATGGTTTTACACCATCATATAGCAAATTTCTTGGCTTCTAGATCATTCTAAGAAGCAGAGAAAATAGAAATTCCATTCATAGGAGGCAGCATGTGGCATCACTGGACTGTGGCAATGAGAAGTCCAGTGAATAGCACGTTCCTAACTATGGATGTTTTCTTGTAGTTCTTTTTTGTATCAAAACAGCTGAAGTAAACTGTGAACTGAATCACTTTTTGGTTGTTGTCAAGGTGGATGTATTTTGATACATACTGATGTTTCAGATCTAATTTCAGAATTTGGACCTAGTTTCAGGAGACATGTTGTTTCTTTGAAGAGGTAAATTCTTTAATGCTGCTTTTCTCTAGGCAAAAACCACACAGGATACTAAAATATGTGTTTTTACAGAGTCAAGTTGAGAGGTAGCTGTTATTTGTTAAGTGTAAATAATACATTCTCCCAAGTCCAAATCTCAGAAGTTCTATCAGATGCTTTTATTTTAACATTCTACTTCATTTTTATTTTGAGGCCCCCATTTGGGCCAGATGGCTGACTTTAATCTCCTTAGATTGGGTTCTAATCTGGATTTTAAGTTTCAGGAGACTTCTGTTTCAGGAGGTATGGACTAGGTGTGTTGGAGGTAGAGGTGAGGTGGGGGGAGGTGAAGGTGGACTGAGTCCTTGGTATCATCCGGCCAATGTCGGATGTCAGCTGAGGTCACCATCTCCTTGTCTAAGATCTGTGTACCATTCAGTTTGGAGCTGTGTCTCTTTCTCTTCTCAGTTACTCCTGGGCACTTATACCGAGTCTGTTTTGAAGAATGGTCACAGAAATCTCCCAAATTAGCCAATCTGTCCCTCACCAGATAGTTCGTATGGCCATTTGTTTTTGAAATCATGCCTGGAACTCCTGGGGTCTATCTGGGAAATGAGTACAGTTTGCCTCTGTTTGATCTGACAAATGTATTTAAGAGCTACTTTAAAGACATTTTTTTTAATCTAGAAAAAATTTCGAACTTCCAAAAAAAAAATTACAAGAAGAGTACAAAGTACCCATGTATACTCTACCCAGTTTCACTAATTTTTAATATCTTGCCACACTTGCTTTATTTTTCTCCGTCTATAGATACATATTTTTATTTTTTCAATCATTTGAAAGTAGGTCGCTTGGATTGTATCACTTTACCCCACAATTTCAGCGTGTATTTCAGAAGAACAAGTATATTCTCCTACATCTCCATAGTTCAGCTATTAAACTCAAGAACTTTAACACTGATACAAAACTTTAATCTATAGTCCATATTCTGATTTGTCAATATTTTATTTTCATCACTTGTCCCGATTTTGTCCTTCCTAGTACTTTTTTTTCTAGTCTGGGATCATGTATTGCATTAAGGTGTCATTTGTGCTTAATACCATTTAACCTAGAACAATTAATCAGTTTTCCTTTGACTCTCATGTTATGGATATTTGTGAAGAATCCAACAAAGTCATGTCCCTCTATCTGGGATTCTACAGAGTACCCGCATGACTCAATGGTCAGTCTGTGTTTGTCTAGAATCCTGCATGGGTGACATTGGGCCCTGCTTGGTGTCACATCTGGAGAATCCCGATTTTCATGTGGCCCTTGTTGGAGATGGTAACTCTAAGCAAATGGTTAAAATTTTGTGCTATTTCCCCTCAACATCATTATTATTCTTCCTTCTGTAACTAATACATATATTGCAAGGAAATATGTGGAGGTTATATAATTCTGTTTCTCATCACAACTACCTTCGCACCTATTGATGATGCTTGCTTAAATCTGTTTTAATACATGACAGCTGCAAATGATGATTTTTTGATCTGTTAATCTTTTTTCTGAGTTGATCTACTAGAGCAAAGGAGAGCTTTCCCTGTGTATCTATCATCTACATATCTTTCTGTCTGTCTTCTATATCTATCAACAGTAAAGACTTACAGATCATCATTTTATATCATGGGTTATAAGCTCTTAATGTCCTCACTTATTTCGATGATCAAATTGCCCTCCATTTGGCCAGCAAGAGCTTCAAGCTTGTTTCTGTATCTTTTTGACATACTTCTTTCGATTTGGGAGCACTTTTAAAAATTGTGGCATAAGATGTCCCATTCTTATCTTACACCTTCCTTGTACCAGCCCTGTAACCAGTCATTTTTCCAAGGATGCTGGTTCTTTTTCATTAAGAATGATATTTAGAGAGACACCTGGGTGGCTTGGTCAGTTAAGCATCTGCCTTCGGCTCAGGTCATGATGCCAGGGTCTGGGATCGAGTCCTACATTGGGTTCCCTTCTCAGTGGGGGCCTGCTTCTCCTTCTGCTTGCCTTTCTCTCTCTTTCTCTCTCTGACAAATAAATAAAATCTTTAAAAAGAAAAAAAAGAATGATAATTAGATGCCGGGGCCTGCAGTACACTCTTTGCTTCTAATACCTTACAAAGAACAGTTCGAAACACACAGACACACACTCACACACACAGAACTGTGAACTATGAATTGTGCTTGCTCACCTAATCCCTTTCCATAAGTGTAGCTGCTTTTCTTCCACAGTGAGACCTTGACTTCCAATGGCATCAATACATTTACTCAGTCTTCCAGTACACATAAAATAGTCTCAGAACTGCCTGTCATTCCTACACTACTCCAAAACATAAACAAGCCACCCAAGATTTATTTGCAGCTCTTTATTCCTCCTTAGATGAGAGTAGATAAAGTCAAAGCATAATGTCCAGAAGTTACTTGGATTGGATGTGTGGTTCTTCCCTCAGGGTAGTCATTTATTTATTTGAAATAATGCATCTAGTTATGAGTTCCATGCATTCTTGTTGACCTAATATTATTTTTTATATGTTGAATGTAAATATGATTCAAAGAAGCAAAACTACACAAAAAATGCACTTAGAAAAGGATCTCTCCATTTTTCAGACTTCACACTTCTTTCTCTTTATCCCCAATCGCTTAGATTAAACCAATTGCACTATTTTCTGGTTTGTTTTATCCGTGTTTCTTTTGAAAAATAAAAAAGACTGTGTATGTTTTTGTTTTTGTTTTTGTTTTTGTTTTTGTTTTTGACAGGGAGACAGTGAAAGAGGGAACACCAGCTGGGGGAATGGGAGAGGGAGAAGCGGGCTTTCCACTGAGCAGGGAACCCAACGTGGGCCTTGATCCCAGGACCCTGGCCAATCCCAGGACCCTGGGATCATGACCTGAGCTGAAGGCAGACGCTTAACAACTGAGCCACCCAGGCGCCCCGCACATATGCTTTCTTATTTTCCCTTTCATTTTCATATATATCTTAAATTCTTCAGGTTGTGAGTCGTTTTTATAAGAACCTCCAACAAAGAGCGCTTAGTTCTGATTACCTCAGTGATATCCTATATATCCTAGAAATCACTCTCATCATCTCATGATTTCTTGTTCTTTTTTCACAGATGCACAGTATTCTAACCCTTATGTTTTCCCATTTAGGTAGTTTCCAGGATTTTATAATTGCAGAGAATGCTATAGCGAATCGCCTTCTGCACAGGTATTTCTGTGTTGTTGGAAGTATAATTTCAGTGCAAATTCTTAGAGGAAGAACCAGGTCTCCTTGGGGAAATGCCTGACTTTGGGCTTGGGGCAGGGAAGATTTGAAATAATTTGAATATCTTGTGACAGAAAGTAAGAAAGTGCCCTAAGAGTGATGGCAGTATGTCAGGAAGACCCAGAGGTGAGCCCAAATGAGTTCCCACAGGCCCCATCTGGATCAGTTGGGGCATCTAATAAGTAAGGGTCCAAGGGTAAATGTGAGTGTAGTTCTGTTCCATGTTGACAAATTCTTGTCACAGAGCTTGCATTGGATTGGGTTGTAGTCCCTCAAGCAATGCATGACAGCGTGTACTTCTCCACTCTCTGACAGCAGACGGTATCGTCGTGATTTTGAATTTTTGTCAGTCTGATGATGAGAATCTCACTATACTTTTAATTGGCACTTCTCTTACTCTGGAAGAGTTTGAACACCTCCTCATAGGTATTTTTACATAGTTTTTGTTAAGTGTTCTAGTCTGTTTCCCAATTTTCTCTAGAATTTGTGGTCTCTGTTTTCTTAATTTTTGAAGTGTCGTTCTTCCTGCAGTAGGATGTGAGTCATTTACCTGTCATATGTGTTGCGAGTGTTTTCTTCCAATTTGTCATTTGGCTTTTGACCTTCCTTATGTCCTTTAAAAAAAAATTTAGCCAAAATAAAGTACTTAAAAACTATTTATATTGTCAATTTATCAATATTTCCTCTCTTTTTTATTTTTTTCATGTCTGGACTTTCTGTTATCATTAGAAAACCTTCTTCCACTTTCAGGCTGTAGAGAAATTTACTCACATTTTCTTCTAGAAATACGTGTTCCTTGTATTACATTTAGATTGCTGAGTGGTTGGGGCCTTACCGGGAGATTTCTTTTTTCTTCATTGCATTGCATTAGCTTGGTTTTTAATCCTCTTCCAATTTGCTTTCTAACATATGCATTCTTACGGACAGTCTTCGCTTTGATTTTATCCCAGCATGATTTTAATTTCCTATTTGTGTTGAGGATGAGGTCTAGAAAGAGCTCCACAGATCTACCTTCCCCATTTTGCTATTTATTTTTTTTAAAGATTTTATTTATTTATTTCACATAGAGAAAGAGATCACAAGTAGGCAGAGAGAGAGAATGAAGCAGGCTCCCTGCTGAGCAGAGAGCCCAATGTGGGGCTCGATCCCAGGACCCTGAGATCATGACCTGAGCCGAAGGCAGAGGCTTTGACCCACTGAGCCACCCAGGCACCCCCCCCATTTTGCTATTTAGAACCTAGAGCACTGTAGTTGCTACAAACCAATAAAAATGTAATGTGAGTCATATAGTGTGTGCTTTCATGCTTTTTACTAACCATATTAAAAAAAAGTAAAAAGAAACAGGCAAAAACAGTTTGAATCGTATATTTAATTTAACCCAACATATCCAAAGATTATCCTTTAGTACACACAGATCTAGATAATCCTGCTTTTCCTCATGGAAGATACTGTAGTTCAGAGCAGTTTATCTAGCATCAGGAACTTGGGATACTTGGTCCAGAAGGAAGATTTTAAATGATGGTTCGTCAGTTCTGTGAACTTTTAAGAATCCCTGCATAACACCTGTGAGGGCATAGTTCTCCAAATAAGTGGCCAAGATCATTTATGTGAGTTCCTTTTCTGTTTTTCTTACAAGTGTTCTAAAGAGTCTTAACTGGAAGATAAGTGGGGCAGTTGTTTATGTCTGAGCAGAGGCTTTAGTGCATGCCTGATGGTGGAAAGCTTACTTCTTTGATGTGTGTGCTGACATCATCAGCAAAATATTAAGATTCCACAAACCTTTTTGGTTTTGGTTGCCTTGAAAATGGCAGGAAGGTCATGGCCACCAGAAAGGAATCATATTGTGGGGGAAAGGAGGAGTCATATTTAAATCCATCCAGAGATTTTAGAGAGATGACTGGGTACCATTTTCCGTGTGAGTTAATTTCAAAACACCTTCTTCAAAAACAATGACTAGTCATTCTTAACTGAAATAACAAGATTCTAGAAGGAACATTATGTGCTGACACTGAGCAATGTTTGTCCTTTGAGCACTTTGTAGTCCAGGACACACTTGGAAAGTGGACCATGGGTTACAACATCACTGTAATATAGAATATCACAAATTGAAGGACAGAGGAAAAAATAAAAACTTGCTGATGAATTCTAAAGGATGTTCTAAGGTTCACAGAGTATTCTCAGTCTTGCATCCACAGCCTTTTGGGAATTAATCAAAGCTGAGGACCCTGAAAAAGCTGTATGTGAGCATATCTTGGTGCTTATTTGCAGAAATATTTGCTTACCATTACTGAAGCCTAAGTGTTCAGGAACCCCAAGATGAGATGAGGGTAGGGGACTGATCCAATGTTGTATCTTACTTAGAGCAAAATGTAACTGCAGTCTGTTGGGCTAGGAGAGACAGAGACAGCAAACTTACAAGGTTAGAAAGGAATAGCAGTCTTTATTTGTAGCAATTAAGGAACTGAAGATCAGAATCTTGAGTCAACTTGTTTATTAAACACCCCTCCTGCCTAACAGTGAGGGGAAGGCTGTAAAGAAGCAAAATAAATACTTCTTGTCCTCAAGGGAGAAAGCAGAGAATATGATAACATAGTCTATAATCAAATGTTAATGGTTGTAGCGTAGATTTACAATTACAGACCAGATGGCAACATTATTTTTGTTCGTTTATTTTTATTTTTTGCAAATAACAAAAATAGTATTTTTAAATTATATGTTATATACAGTATATTGCTAGGGCTCACATGGTATCACTTCTGATTTTCTATAGATAAATTGATAATCAGGGATCATAAACTCACAATGAGATTTTGCTAAAGGGGCCACCATTTTAAATTTACTTGCTGGGACGCCTGGGTGGCTCAGTTGGTTAAGCTGCTGCCTTTGGCTCATGTCATGATCCCAGGGTCCTAGGATGGAATCCCGCATCTGGCTCCTTGCTTAGCAGGGAACCTGCTTCTCTCTCCCTCTTCCTCTGCCTGCCTCTCTGCCTGCCTGTGCTCTATCTCCCTGACAAATAAATAAAATCTTAAAAAATAAATAAATAAAACTTGCCTAGTTCCTTCTGCTTACTGCAGAAAAGTTACTTTATGGTCTGGGAGGAGCAGCTGCAGGCGAGCAGTCAGCTCTCCAAAGCTATCTCCGAAAGGATGCTGTGTCTTTGGGCTAAGATATTCTGGGAATAAAAGCCTATTGACTTCCGCTGAACCTGGTGAAACAATGTGACTGCTGACTGCAGCGTGAACTCCTCAGAAGTCTAAGTCAGTGTTTATGTTGCAAAGAAAGGCATTTTGTTTCGTTTTCTGACAGCTTTGGATCCTGGAGAGTTGGTCTCCTGGGTCACTGAATGCAAAGTGAAAGTATTTTCTCTTTCTTCCTGGAACTCTACACAAAATCAAAACCAGTGTTACAGACTACAGTTCCAGACAACCCAAACTCCAGCTCTAGTTACTTTGTGTTTTTCATAGAACAGTATTTCCCAGGAGAGAAGGGGAGCACACTTGTCTTTTGTCAGAGCAGGGATCTTTTAAAAAAAAAAACAACAAAACAAAACATCTGTGTAGAGAAGATACTATTTGGTAACATAAGGAACCAGCCAGAACAAAGAGTCAGATTCAGTTCAGCTCGAACTCTGTAGCTGGCTGTGTGGCCTTGGGCAAGTCTTTCATCTTCTAGTGCACAGATTTAGTGAGAGGGTGA
>CM053617.1:6585300-6678484 GCA_028646535.1 Procyon lotor | reverse complement strand
TCCCCTGCCCCCCCCCCCCCCCCCCCCCCCCCGCCGCCTGCCTCTCTGCCTACTTGTGATCTCTCTCTGTTAAATAAATAAAATCTTTTTTTTAAAAAAGGTATTTCTGGGGATACCTGGTGGCTCAGTTGTTAAGGCTCTGCCTTCAGCTAAGGTCATAATCCCAGGGCCCTGGGATCGAGTCCTGCATTGGGCTCCTTGCTCAGCAGGGAGCCTGCTTCCCCCTCTGCGTGCTGCTCTCCCTGCTCCTGCTCTCTCTCTCTCTCTGGCAAATAAAATATAAACAATAAAAAAGAATATTTCTGGAATTTCTCTCTTTCCCTTCTATTGAACCATTAAAATAGTAATGTCTCCATAGAAATATAGAAATAAAAGAAAAATACAGTAGGTCCATAGTTGTTTAGATCTGCCTCGCGCTGAAAAGATGGAAATATCCACAGAGGGTTTTCCCCAGTCTCGTGCTCCTTCTTGCAGAGAGGCTGCCTTTGCTGGGTGGCAGCCCCCACCAGCAGTAGCAGAAATAAGCCACCATGACCCCAGGGCCGGAAGTGTCAGGTTTCCATGGCAGAGCGGCCCGTGGGGGTATCAGGAAGGGTTGGGCTGGAAGAGACACCAAGGCAACAGACCGGGGCTTGGGCAGGGATGAGGCGGTCTGAGGAGGGTAGAAGTGAAGGGACAAGTGATCTGAGACCCGAGTGGCTAGGGTGGGACTCTGGGTAAAGTTCTCCTGCAGCGACACTCAACATTTTGTAAGTGTGGAGTGACATTTGTGATCGTTTGTAATGAAAGTGCACCTTTGCTTCTGTGGGACGAAATGGAAGGAGACAGATGTGGGTGGAGAGCCTCAGTATCCCTCGCTGCGCTGAGTCTGTGCAGCCCCGCACTACATGATTTCGGGGCACAGGACTCCCTCTTGCCAGGTGCTTGGCCGAGATTTTAGCGATATTGGGACTATTGGATGCTATTCTATTAACTGCACCTTTTTTTTTCCTGCTTTATTTCATCTCTCCTTTTCTTCTTGCTCAGAGGAATTCACAATTTCAGATACACTATTACAGGTAAAATGATCATCCCTGCAAATGGCCTACTTCTTAAACAGGAACTCTAAATATTTTTGTATCCTGTTAATAGCTTTTCTTGAGTGCTTACTCTATATTGGGCACTACAGTAAGTCCATTATTTACAGGAAGCATGCCATTTAATCCACATGGAGCCTTACAATTGTCTCTGTTGACGTGGTGACTTCTCCAGAGGAGGGCACGGAAGATTGCATGAGGTGTGGTCCGTGAAAGGCCAAGCTGGGATGTGAATCCCTGTTGTCTCCAAGGCCCCCATGGCTCACAGCCACCCTAACTGCTTGGCTCCATTCTGGGGCTTCGTGTATCTCCCACATCAGCAAACCAACCAGCTGGAGCAAAGCCTTTTTCAAGTGATTTCACTAAAGCCTTGCATTGTAGCAGGCAGTAGGTTCAGAAAACACCTTGCTTCCCCGTCACTTTTTTCTTTTTCCTATTGAAGATTTATTTATTTATTGAGAGAGAAAGAGAGAGAGGGACTCAAGCGGACTACCCCTGAGTGTGGAGACCCACACAGGGCTCCATCTCAAGACCCTGAGATCATGACCTGAGCTGAAACCAAGAGTCAGATGCTCAACCAACTGAGCCACCCAGGCACCCTGCTTCCCCATCACTTTTAATCCCACTCTCTGAATGCATCACGTACCCTTGCTCTGCCTCTTTTCATCACGTACCCTTGCTCTGCCTCTTTTCCATTTTATACGTCATCAGTGTCTAAAGTCCTACCTGTGCTCCCTTCCCCATGCAGGTTTTTGGGCTTTCTTTTCAACTCTATTGTTGGGACTCTGCCCCCTCATGCCCCCATTCTGGTTTTCTCACTCTTGTCCCCTCCATGGACCATGTCCTGTTGGCTCTTTGAGGGTTGCTCCAGTCTGCTTGACCCCCACCCCATTCCCAGGACTTAATTTTCTTTCCTCAAGCAAGCCTCAGACCCTTTAGCTTGCCCCTAGAAGTGAACCTCGTATCTCTCTGATATCTGATATGAGATATCATCTTTCCTGATGGCATCTTTTTCAGAGAAGCTATTTCTTATCCAATTGCTGTTTTTATTTTATAATTAGGAGGTTTGAGGTGGTTACAGAATCCACTACTTAGGAAATGTATAGCCCTTGAACATGAAACATGTGTACATCCTGCATTTTTTCCTTTTTAGAGGCATTCATGATGGGTTCTTTGTTCTGTCGCCTAGTATTTCGTATGGTCTTTGGCATACTGTGTACATCCTCTAAGCCTGGATGTAAAGTGACAGAAAAAAATCCTACCACACAAGGATCTTATGAAGATGCAATAAAACATTTAAAGCACTTAGCACAGGGCCTCACTAATTATACGTCATCACCAAACAGTAACTGGTGTCAACATTAATATTATAAAATTCTGACTTTATCTGGTTTTCTTTTTTTTTTTTCTTAAGATTTTATTTATTTAATAGGGAGATCACAAGCAGGCAGAGAGGCAGACAGAGAGAGAGGGGGAAGCAGGCTCCCTGCTGAGCAGAGAACCCAATGTGGGGCTCGATCCCAGGACCCTGAGACCATGACCTGAGCTGAAGGCAGACGCTTAACCCGCTGAGCCACCCAGGTGCCCTTTTATCTGGTTTTCTTATAAGCCAGAGTTTCCCAGTCCCAGTGACCTCAGTCCTTACAAACACATCCACATGAGTCTCTACAGGAAATGCTGAATGTGAAGCAGCATTTTAACTTCCAACATACACCATGATGGACAAATCATTTGGACTCTGATCCTGAAGAAATTAAAAAAAAAAAATCTGTGAAAGATTTCCACCTTATGTCAGAATCTTTCTGAGTAATGAAGCTTCATTTGCCTCTATTGTGTGGGCTCCCATGAGTGGGAGGGGAGTGTTTTTTGAAATTCTATATTTCAGTTGGTTTATGAAGAATATTTTCATAAAAATGAGTCTTCAAAGATTCTCCACTAGGATATAGCTCAAGTTAAAAATTTAAGAGGAGGGAGGGGAAGATGTTGAAAAGGGACCATAGAGATGAGTCAAATTCATTCTGCTCTGTGAATGTTTTTTATACAAAGCTCATTTTTGAGATAGAGGAAGTAAACTTAAGGAACGAAGACTGAGAGGTGATTCTTCAGATAGACAACTTATACATGGAGATAAATTGATAGATGCCACAGAGAGAGGGAGGGAGAGAGATAGCAGACAGAGGGAGAGAGGGGAAGAGAGAGAGCTTTCAAAGTAGAACCCTACAGTAACATTCTGAGTGTATCACATGTGTATCAGATGCTTTTCCATGGGATGCATTAGAATTGCATTTGAGTCTATGATGTTCTTTTCATTCTTTTCCTGACCTTGAAAAGTCTAAGTCTGTGTTCTATGTATTGAATGGAATAGATGATGTAATAAAACAAGAGTCTATAACACTAACTGAAGGGAGACCTGTGTGCATGTTCAACCTTCTGCTTATTTTCTGAATGGAAATACTAATGCCTAAACATTTCTACTTGAGAGTTGAGTAGTAACTGATCATTTGTGAAAACTCTTTGTAAGCTGAATCACATAGATAGCAGCTATATGCCTTACCTTCTTGAATGAGCCCTCTTCTCTCTCTCCCCCATCCGTCTGGCCTTCCTTCCTTCCTACCTTCCTTCCTTCCTTCTCTCTTTCTCTCTTATTTTTTTCTTTCTTCCCTTTCTTCCTTCCTCTCCCTTCCTTTCCCTTTCTCTCCATGTCTCTCCTTTCCCATCCCAGACATATTGAACTTTCTCCTGACCCCATGGCATCAGTCATGCTCCCCCCCACCTTTTTTTTAGTATGTCTTTCAATCCCTTGCCCATTTATCCATGTCTCTTCTTCCAAGACTCAATTCAAATTCTTACTGTGCAGTAACGTCATTCTCTTCCTAACTCCAAACTCTGTAACATTTAATATCTGAACCATATGATTCATGTCATTTTTGTAAGAGTCCATGCTCAGCATTTGCTCTAAAATTCTGGCTTGATCAACCCTGTATTAGGCTGATCATGCGTTATGCATCCCACTGGTGATTATATGATTATTTTGCATGTTGAGTACATGTTTAGTCTGTCCAACTAGATTATCGTCTACTCAGGAGTAGTATCTTGTGTCCTTCTAGCAGGCATACTCTGGCTTCTTTGGGTTTACTTTTGTTTGGCAAGCTGGGAGACTTCAAGATGTCCCCCACAACCCCCAAGTTAGTAAAGTGTATAGCGCTTCAATTCACTATGTTTGTTGGTTTCCTTTTGTTATTTATGCTCCACTTGTCTCTGTTGGCAATCCAGTCTCTCAGAAACACTGTGAAGGTAGCCAGCACATCTTTGAGAAACAGCAGCGTTGACTGGTATGGACTAGGACACACCTGGCTTGTGTCTTAATTGGAGCCGCAACGACCTAGGATTGATTCCCCCTCTATTACATTTTAGCTCTGCAATCCTGGGCACATAGCTTAACCTTCTTAAGCCCCGTCTCTTCAGCTGTAAAATGGGGATTTTAATTGTATCAGTTTCAGAGGGCTGCCTGTGATCTTTTAGTAAGGGTTCTGTGAAAAATAAATGAGGTAGTACATGAAACACGCCAACAGTAACAAGAGCTTGCTGCCATCTCAGGCATGGTTCTAAGTGCATGCTGCTCATATATTAGCTCATGAGAGGTTAGCACAGTTTACTTTAGTGGAGGTTGTTATAAATGGAGTCACACAGCTAGGAGGTGGTGGAGTGGGGACTTGGATGTAGGCCTTGCACTCTAGAATCTGGGCTTTTAATCACTGTGTGCTCAATATAACTGTGATTCAGACCTCGAGAGCATTGGAAATATTACCTTCTATTCTTGTTGCGGAAAATATGAATCCCCTCAAAACAAAATGAAACAAAAGATTTACATCAAAACATTGATGTTTAAGGAGGGCAGAGGATCTTTACTTGCTCACTTTCAGTAAGAATAAAGATACAAACTTTTTTTTTTAAGATTTTATTTGAGAGGGAGAGAGCATGAGCAGTGGGGAGGAGCAGAGGGAGAGGTAGAGGCAAACTCCCCACTGAGCAGGGAGCCTGACATGGGGCTTGATCCCCAGACCCCAAGATCATGACTTGAGCTGAAGGCAGATTTTTAACTGATTGAGCCATGCAGGCACCTTGAGATACAATCTTAACTGGGAAGACCATGAGAGCAGCACAGGGGACTGCTTTGCTCTTGCCTGGCAGCAAGAGAGGCCCACGTTGGTTGAAGTCGTTCTCTTTACCTTATAAGTAATGACAGCTTAGTAAGGCATGCTTCACTCTTTGCTTATCAAGGTAAACTTGGCTGTAGTGTTCTTTGAGGCCAGGCAAGGGGTTGAAGAGCTAATTCTTTTTCTGTCAGAAAGAGCCCTATCCTCAATAACTTTAAAAAGGTGATCTTCCCTGGGCTTGGTTATGAAGGTCCAAAGCTAGATCTTGAGTCAAGTTTGAAAACTGTGTCTTTATTTGGTTAAGGAGCTCCAGTGCTCATCAACTTGAAAGACATGTGTCCATTGCTTACATGTGGTGCATGTGGTGACCGGGTGCTCAGGGGAACCCCAGATGGGGCAACCGTCTCTGGGGAAGACAGGGACAAACCATCAGCTGCACCCACTCTGAGTTCCACACAATAGTGCAGCACTCGTTTGAACCTAACGCTAATTACTCTTCATCATTAAGGGGTTGCTTTCAAACAGACATTTGGAATAAATGTCTTAGGACTGTCCCTCTATCTTTAGTTACAGGCCTTTTTTTTTTTCCTTTTTATTTTTTCTCCTTGGCTCCCCTGATCTGTTCTTTCTCACGGCATGTGGTGCGCATGCCATCAGCTAAGGAGCTCCCCCTGGCTTCATGCTCCATGTTCCGTGCTCTGCACTCCACCTTCCCTTCTACCACAAAAATGTGCCTGTCCCACTCTCCTCTCTGAGAACATCATCTTCTGCTGGCAAATCTGCCAAACCAATGAGGATTCGAGGTTACTAAGTGATAGCACCTAACAGCTCACTCTTCCCGGTGAACCTGCTTATATATTAACGGTGGCTTTTATGTTCTTAAGTACAAGTGATTAGTAGTCAAATTTCTGAAGAGTATCAAGGGACAGGGAGATGGGGAAGGCATTTGAAGCACAACATTCAAAATTTTAGTAGAGAAGACCTTCCTAAGGAGCACCTTTAGGGTGAGAAAGCAGCTCTGAGGAAGTCCAGATGTATCTCGGAACTGAGGTTCTTCATTATAATTCCTCCTACTCCTGCACCCAACCCCAGGGGTAACTACCCATTCCAAACCACTCTCCTGGCTCCAGGTAAGCATGGTGGTCATAAGTTAACTTCTCCCAAACAGATCTTCAGTAACTGATAATGGGAGAAAAAAAAAATTACAGAAAATAAAAACAGAATTCAGATAGTCATTTTTTTTTTAAATAGAGGATTCTTGTACTAAGAATCTATATTGTTATATTCTGTTCCTAAAGGACTTGGTGACACTTGGCAGGCATCTTCCCTGGTAGGATAGACATGCTTGGCCTTTCCCAATCTGCCCTTGCTACCTACTAAATGCTCCTGTGGCCCTTGCCAATGGGGTGGGTGTAGGTTGACTTGATTGCACCAGGTGACCCCTCCTTCTCCTGGCCCTAAGTGACTGGACCAAGGACGAACAATGACCCAAGGATGCCTTTCAAAAGAATTTGCTTAAGAAGCAGGAATTAAAGACGGTTGGTGCTGAACACTGGAATCGCATGGTGTCCAAGAGTTGCAGTCAGAGCTGATGTCATGGAAACTAAAAGCCAGGAACAAATCTATGTCAGGTAGAAGCAGCTATAATAAAATAGCTGACATGTATTGAGTACTTACTATGTGCTGTGTAACTTATTTTATCCTTATGACAATTCATTTCATCTTCATAACTATCCTACAGGGCAAGTGTTATCTCTATCATCAGAGACTTTGAATGGTTTCCCTAAGGCCACCCTCCCCCTGCCCCCGACACACATACACAAGTAAGACTCACCAGAATTTCAAAGCCAAGTAACCTCTGGTTCCAAAGAGAGATCTAGAATCTTCTGGACTAAGTTGCCCTTCTGAGCCTTCATGGATTGCCAACAATAGCAACAACAACAACAAAAGGGGACTCTTGCAATGAGGGATAGGGAAGAGCTGGACTAAGCAAATCAATTAGAAGTTTACTGTGATGGTTCACATGAAAAATGATGAGGGGCAGGAAGATGGAGACAGATGTGAAGACACCATTTTGGAGATAAAATAAACAAGAGCTAGTGATGAAGTAGTCGTGGGAGGAAAAAGAAAAGAGATCAATTTAAGAAAAGAGATCATTAGGAGTTTCACAGCTTGGGGGACTAAGCGAACGGGCTTATTAATTACACAAAATAGCTTTGAGCGCTGATTATGTGCCAAGAAGGAGAATGAGATATGAAGTCTCTGCCAGAAGGAATTTCCCTTCTAGCCTGGGGTTCAGATGGTCAGTAAATTGAAATGATGAAAATGAAATAATTTCAGATGGTGACAGAATACCAAGTCAATCAAGCTGATGACAGGAAGAAAGTCACAATAAGAGGGTAACAAGAGCTGGTTTAGGTGGGATGGTTGGGGATAGCCTGTTCTCAAGGTGACATTTGGGAAGAGCCTAAAAAGTAGAGAAGCAGGGAAGCGTGTGGAGGTCTGAGGAAATAGTTTTCAGCCAGGAAGATTTGCAAGGGTGGTGGTGCTATGAGAGAAAGAGAGGCAGGTGCATTCAGGGATCCCCCAGAAGGCCAGTGTGGCCGGAATACCATGTGTGAAGGAGAGTTACCAGCACCTGTCGTCAGTGAGGGATGTAGCAGCCACATTATGTGGGCTCAAGCTTGGGTAGGAGTTAAGTAGCAATGCAGTGGAGGAACTGAAGTAGGAGAAAGACACAACTTGACTTAGAGTTGTGGAAAGATCACTCTGGTTGTGTTGGTGAGGAGCAGACTGCAGAAGGATCCAAGTGGGAGCAGAGAGACTGTTTTATCGGCTGTTTGCGGGGATGAGGGTGGTTTAGGCCAGGTGCTGGGAGTTGTGACACTGGAATATACTTTGGAAGGGGAGCTGAGGGAACCAGTCAGTGCACTGGATGTTGAGGACATGGGCGCGGCAGAAGAGAAGATGCTGAGTGAAATCAAGGTTAGCTCTTAGGTTTTGGATCTAAGCAATGGAGGGAATGATAGTGCCATTCACTGAGTCAAGGAAGTCATTTTTAGGGCAGAAAATCAAGAGTTCTCTTTTGCCTCTCCGATCTCTGAAGAGTAGCGCGTGATGCTACCCCAAAATAAGGCACTTTGACATAAGGGTTATTGTGAGCTGAAGGCAACTGAGAAGAAGCAGATATAAGAAAAGCTTTTTTCATCCTCCTATTTGCTTAAAAGCAGGACATATACATTTAAAATAGGTGTCCTTCTTTGCCCCTCTACCAGGAAGGGTCAAGTTAATCCCCAAGATGACTTAGACCCTATCAGCCTGGAGAAGTTACCAGATGAGTCTATGCAACAAGCTCTTCTGACTAGCCTTATCTCCTCCCTTGGAAGTCAAAAACGGCTCTCCTTTGTCTCATCATTTCTTCACAAATGTATTGTTCTTTGTTAAAGATGCTATATAAATTGGAATTCTAAGACCCTTTAGGAGTCACTCATTTCTTTCCTGGGTATCCCCTACGTCTACATAAGGCACACATGTTAATAATGTGTTTGCGTTTCTCTTATTAACCTTTTATTAAAAGAGTCAGCCAAGTGGCACCTGGGTGGCTCAGCGTGTTAAAGCCTCTGCCTTCAGCTCAGGTCATGATCTCCGGGTCCTGGGATCCAGCCCCACATCGGGCTCTCTTCTCAGTGGGGATCCTGCTTCCCCCTCTCTCTCTGCCTGCCTCTCTGCCTACTTGTGATCTCTGTCTGTCAAATAAATAAATAAATAAATAAATAAAATCTTTAAGAAAAAAAGTCTTGGGGCGCCTGGGTGGCTCAGTGGGTTAAAGCCTCTGCCTTCAGCTCAGGTCATGATCTCGGGGTCGTGGGATCAAGCCCCACATTGGGCTCTCTGCTCAGCGGGGAGCCTGCTTCCCCCTCTCTCTCTGCCTGCCTCTCTGCCTACTTGTGATCTCTGTCAAATAAATAAATAAATAAAATCTTTAAAAAAAAAAAGTCTTAGCCAAGAATTCAGAAGGGTAGAGGGAAAATTATTTTTCCTCCCTACATATCTAAGCAAATGGGCAGTTGGATGTGTCGTGGTACTTCTGAGAGAGGCACAGGCTGGGAAACATCTATGTAGGTCATTGGAATACAGTTGGAAGTTCAAGTCTGGGAGATGGATGAGTCCTGAATTTAGAAACGGAGAACAGAGGCAACATTGACACCTGGGTCAATCCAGAATTTAGAAGTCTGGAAGAGGAGGGAGTCTGGCATGGAGCTTGAGAAGGAAGCAGCCAGAGAAGCAGTTTCCGAGAGATGAGGAAGAGGAAATAGGGAAATTAAATACCAACCAGAGTAATGGTTAAATCTCACACTAGATTTAAAGTTTTCAATGACAACCCCCTAATAATAGGACGATAACCAGAGCATAATTTTTCAGTTATTAAGGTGTGAAAATACTTGTGGCATGACATGCCCGTTGTTTCTCAGTGGACATTTTGACAGCCATGAAATCACACCGAAAAGGTGTTGGCTCCTTCACATCCTATGGAGCTTGCTCTCGTGTGTGGAGGGGCCACAGGTTCCAGGTGTGATCTAAGAAACCTAGGCTTTCCGTTGTCTCACATGGGATTCTCCAGTTACAGAAGGAGGGAGAAGGACAGAAGAAACTAGTATTTACTGAGCCAGGCATTATGCTATGTACTTATTCTTTTTATCTCACTCTTACCCTTCAGCGATCCCATGAGAGAGGTATTGCGACCCTATTTTTACGCAGTAGGAACTCTGTACAGAGAAATTAAGCAAATCATCCAAGGTCGAAAATTTATCGTGGCAGAGCTGGCATTATTATCCATCGCTCTGATTCTGGGCCCACTTTTATTTCCACACATCATGTTACTTTTAAATGGACTTTTCTCACAAGGCCCATTTTCTAGTACTTTTGCCTTGATGGATGAGAGAGATAAAAATCTTTCATTTATTAGCAGTGCGGAGTTTTGTTTTTCCATCCAAATCATACCTCAGGAGGCAGTCACTTCCCTGGAAAAAGGCTTTTGGGTCTGGGATAATTTCGTGAGTGAGTTCTATAAAAATATGCCTCGATTAGAGTAGGCTTGAGCCTCAATTTAATTATTTCTGCTAAAATATTGAAGAATGGGGAAGCTGTCACTATAAAACACTCTCTTTCCCACTTCAATGCTATTCTTTGCCTCTCACTGCATTTTGACAGGAGTAGGTCTATTTTAAAGTAAGCAACCTAAAATTTTAACAAAACCACCATGTTCTGTGGGGAATCGTTAATTTGAAAACCGAAGTTCATCTTGAAAACTGCTGAAAGATACTTCATAATAATTTCTCATAAAACAAAAATTGGAAACTGTGAAATGAGATTTCCTTTTGCAACAAAGCAAGGACCAAACAGTATCCAAGATTATTACACCGCACTCCTGATGCTAGAGAAATAATGACATCTCCGGTCATGGTAAGAAAGTGGGGACTCATAAGTGTGAGCGTGTTAATTAAATTTACTTATGTAAGTCTCTGAAACTCTTAACGGCAAGGATGGAGGCTAGAAATCATCTAAGAAATTTGTTCGAACTTAGAAATCATATAAGCAAGCACAGGATGATTGTTTCCGTTAAAGCCTGGGTTGTGGGAATTCCAGAGAGAGAAATGAAAGGCAGGGCATGAACCAGAATCCTAATGTTGATAAGACGGTATTTGGTTCCAGGATGGCAGTGACCATATCTGACTTTTTTCCCACTGCCTTATATTCCTGGCACACAGCAAGAATTCAATAAAGGGTCATTGAATGAATGAGGGAGGGAGGCAGTTCTTTTGAGTAAATACATTAATATATCTAAAAATAAGTTTAATTCAAACAGAAAAATGTAGCCCTTTCAAACCATTAAAAGCATTTTCATACACAATAAATGATCAAACTGGAGTTTCAAGTGCTGTATCATGTGGCTCAGCTGTGTGGGGGGCATGGAACTATCTTTTTTTCCTACTTAGGGGCACGTCTCTGGTTAATGTGAGGATAGGGTGGGAAGGATTGCAAAAAGACATAGAGACAGTAAGTGCCAAGTTCTGAATGCAAATGGACCGAAAGACCCAAAGGGGAGGTAGATCACATGACCCCACTTTTACTCCGACAACCAGAGACCTTTATTAGAGGTATGAATATACTAAAATTATATTTAGAAATATTATAGAATAAAGCAAGAATCTGTTGAATACGAGAGATTTTAAGTAATGCATTTTTTTTTTTTTGCATTTAAAAATCTAATTATTTCCAGTCTAGTTTAAAGATCCCTTAGGATTTTCAAAAATCACAGAAAACTTTTCCCTTCTTTCCTGCTAGTTTCTTGGGCTGGTAACTAAATTGACCTAGGACAGTATCGGGGTGAAGGGCAGGCCACCCAAAACGTACCACAAGGGTATATTGTTTGTTTTCAATAGAAGCTTCTTGGGAAATAGCCCGTAGAAGGACACTCAGATGCTCCTCTGTCTATCTGAAAGCATGAAATAAATCTCCGATGTGGACGGTGCCCTCTCTGCCCTAAGAGGTACAAAGATATCCTTATCACTAGAGAGAGAAACTTTAAAGCCAAGAAAGCTATGAGTTATGGAAACAAATCTTGTTACTTTTTTACTAATCTGCTCCCCCAGCCTAGATTCCACTTAGAATTCCTTATTAATAAAAGCTCTCAAATCTCTGTCCTTTTTTTTTTTTTTTTAAATCCTGTCAATTCCTCACAAATTTATAGTCTTTATCTAGGAAGTGTAAAAACTGCCTGACTTAGTCATTTCTTTAGGTCTCAATTTCATTATTGGGCCTCTGTGCACACATAAACCTCTGGGTTTTTTCCTCCTGATAATCTGTCTCATGTAAATTTAATTCTTAGTTCAGCTGGAAGAGCTTGAAGGGCAGAGGAAGAATTTTTTTCTTCCAGACAATAGATTAGCAGGAGAAAACCAAATTGAATTTTGTACATACAGATCCCCCATAAAAATATTAGACTCAGGGGCGCCTGCGTGGCTCAGTGGGTTACGTGGCTCAGTGGGTTAAAGCCTCTACCTTTGGCTCAGGTCATGGTCCCAGGGTCCTGGGATCGAGCCCCGCATCGGGCTCTTTGCTCAGCGGGGAGCCTGCTTCCCCCTCTCTCTCTGCCTGCCTCTCTGCCTACTTGTGATCTCTCTCTCTCTCTCAAATAAATAAATAAAATCTTTAAAAAAAATATTAGACTCAAACATATGACCAAAATAGGAAATTTTGTATCTTTTAGACAAAGAATAAATTTGTGAAGAATTGACAACACAAAGGAGTTTGGGCTTGGGGTAGTAAATTAATGAAATAACAAGGTTTGTTCATACGCACTTCCTGGCCCTGAATTTCCTATTTCTGGTAATAAGGATGCCCTCTCCTCTCCTGCTACAGGAAGGGTAATTTTCATGTGAGAGTTTATTCCTTAAGCAACTTCATATCAAAATAATCGGTTTGTCAAAATGGCAAATTTTGGGGTAATGTATTCTGCTCCTCTTCAGGAAAAAATTAGAAATTTATACTTAACCACCTTTTATTTCTTTGCCCATTTTGCAGAGATCTGGACATGAACCATGACTTAACTTGGAAGGAACAAAAATGACACTAGGAAGCATTTCAGAATTAAATTATTCTTCAGAACAAGAACATTTTATTTAATTTCGTTTTTTTTTTTTAAGATGAGATGTTGACAGTTGCCATCTTATTTTTTTTAAAAATATTTATTTATTTATTTATTTGAAGGAGAGCATGGATGGGGAGGGGCAGAGGGAGAGGGAGAGAGAATCTCAAGCTGACTCCAGGCTGAGTGCAGAGCCCGACACAGGGCTCGATCTCATGACCCTGAGATCATGATGTGAGCCCAAACCAAGAATTGGATGCTTAACCAACTGAGCCACCCAGGCACCCCAGTTGCCATCTTACTATTTTAATACCATTTAATACCATTTCAGGTTTGGTATTGAAACTTTTGTAGGCCTACAAAATACCAAGAGTATTTTAAAGATCAGTAGCTGTTAATCTATTATCATTGAAAATCATGAGCTAAATTAAGTGCTAAATCATTATTCCAATTGATGCTGCAGATAAATGTTAATATTTGATTTTGTTGGAGGAGGTAATTGAAAGGACATGACCTACAGGCAATCCCATGGAAGTCTCCTCTCCACTCCCCTGTCCCTGAAATGTACATTCCATCCCCCATTCCCACAGTGGGAGCTGATCCAAGGACAGCCTTGAGAGAGTGCGGAGTCATTGAGATCATCCAGATGACAGAGCTGACTAAACCCCTTTAAAAAGGCTTCTGGCAGGCAGGTGTGGAGATCTACTCTCCTAAGTTCCCTTGAACATCAAACCTGCTCCCTGCCGATCTGGAGAGGTCTGCTTCTTTTCTCATCTCTCCTTGCCCTTTGTGGGAGACAGTTGGTGAGCCGAAAGCTTTATACCCAACAATGAAGGAAGTTATTTTTGATGCCTTTGGACCTTATGCATTGATTTTCACATTCTCTGAACAACCTTTGGGCTCCCTAACCTGTCAAGATCTGTTTTCTTGGGTTCATTTTCTATACATCTTATTCTTTCCTAGCAAACAGCAATCCTAGAGGAATCATCAAGTAGAATTCATAGAAATGGCTTGCCCACCTGGAAAAATGGCATTTTGGCAAGGCTCTTTCAAACCCAGAGCAAAATGATTGAATAGTGTTTTGTTTGTTTGTTTTTCAGCAACTGTAAGTGGGTTCTGTCTCTCTCACTCTTAAGATTCTGTCCCAGTACGAATAAAACCTGTGTCCTCTGGGCTCCCTTTAACGCAGAAAATGATGGCTAGCATCATTTTTATAAAAGAAGTAATGAAGTCTCATGATGGACAAGTATAAATTCGGGGGAGACATTTTTGAGGAGGAAGACTTACCTAGAACTTCTCAGGCAGTTTTTGGCAAGGAGATCCATAAAGATGGATATGAAAGCGAGTAAATAAATCTGTACTTCGATTTTAAAGTTCACATCACAACTTGGTGACAAAAGATGACAGATTGGGGTCCTGCAAGAAAATTCATCAACACTATCAACTTGCCTCATTTCACTCTTATGCCACATTGTTGGTCTACTTTCAGAAGAAAAAGTACTAGATTGATGATTCTTTGAAGCTAAACATTTTAAGTGAATGTATTTCAGGAAAGGAAATATCAATTTCTGACCAATATTAGAACCTTCATTACCTTAGTTCACAGTGACCTTCTAGAGCATGAAAGCCAATTATTTTCCATGATTCCCTCAAATACCATTATGGAGGGAGTGCTTTTTCCTTCACATCTCTAGACTGATTCAACTTTGACCAATATTTCAAGACCTGCACTTTTATTTCTTTCTGCTGCCTGTTCCACATAGCTGAATCTCAACACACCTCCCACCAGGGACCCCAGGGAGCCAGCTAGCTTTCCTGGACTTGAAATCTAGTAAAGTGCTCCTAAATTGGGAGATGTTAGCTACAGGGCACTGACTTCCAGTTAGATGACTACGTTCTGGGGATCTAATGTACACTAGGCTGATTACAGTTAATAATACTGTATTATATACTTGAAAATTGCTGGGAGAGCAGATCTCTCAGATTTCTCACCACAAAAAAGGGATGATAATTATGTAAGGTGATGAAGATGTTAGCTAATGTTATGGTATTACTCATTTTGGAATATCTAAGTGTATCAGATTAGCACCTTGGACACCTTCAACTTACACAATATTATATGTCAGTTGTACCTCAAGAAAGTTGGAAAAAAGTAAAATATTCCTAAATAATGATTCTGTTGGTCAGATACATTTCTGTTGCTCAGTCCTATGCTATATTTCAGAAACCCTAACACAGCATGTAAAACATTTTTTCACTCTCCGAAATTGGTTTTATTTTTTATAAACAATGACATCTGAGATTTGATGGAATATTTTATCTCATTTTATAAATGCTATTATGTTCTATTTATTTCTGGATTTACAATGTTGATCTTAAACTCTTAAAGTTCATTTTTCTTTGGAAGTAGATTTCTTTTCATTGCTTCAGTTCCTAAACCTGACTGTCTACTTACCAGCTCCTATTTATAAATTTGAAATTTATTAGTTTTTTTTTTTAATCACCTGCTTGAAACTTACCTTAACTTTTTGGTCCGTGTGTGTTTTGTACCCATGGGGGAAGTTAACTTGGTGCTCTAGGGTCCTAGCTACATTCCTCCTGCCTCATTTCCCCAATACAGAAATGCCTTGATTAAATGTCCAGTGATGGTTAGGGGTGGATGTTCAGACCTGAACAAAATTTAGGGGTTTTGTGTCACCTAGATATATACTGTAGAATGTAGGTTATATGTGCAAAATTAATGTGATCCTGTATATACGATGGTTGCTTCATGGATAAATGTAAATACAGATGTAGATGTATCTGGAAATATCTAGGAGCTCTTGATTAACAGGTGCATTTCTAGGTAATGTTTTTAGCAAAGCAGTTAACATTCAAAATAAAGCCATTTGTAAAGCAAGGGCAAACAGGCTGCATTGAAAATTTTCACTTTTATTAAGTAAGTGATTTATCCTTTTCAAAATGCTCTTATACTCATTAGCTCATTTTACCCTTAGCCACTGAGCAACATATCAGCATGCCCCACATCATAGAGGAGCAAGCTGACATGTAGGAGATGCTGAGTGCTTTGGCCAAGGCTATCTGCCAGTTTCAGGGAGGCCTGTGCCATCAGAACTTGGCCTTATGACATGTCCTGTAGGAGCAACATTGCTCAGATGCCCCAGATATTCTTTGTCAGAAAGGGCTCATGGAATTTACAAAAGTTACCAGAGAGTGTGATCCTAAATAGGCACAGATATTTTTCCTTAAAAAAAAAAAAAGTCCCAATTGGGCACCTGGTTGGCTTAATTGGTTAAGCATTTGACCCTTTTTTTTAAATTCACTTTTATGTTTTAAATTTAATTTTACTTTTTCGGTGCTCCAAGGTTCATTGTTCATGCACCACACCCAGTGGTCCATGCAATAGGTGCCCTCTTCAATACCCACCACCAGGTTCACCCAACTCCCTACCTCCCACCCCTCCAAAACCCTCAGTTTGTTTCTCAGAGTCCACAGTCTCTCATGGTTCATCTCCACTTCCGATTTCCCCCAATTCACCCTTCCTTTTCACAATGTCCTCCATGTTTTTCCTTATGCTCCACACATAAGTGAAACCATATGATAATTGACTGTCTCTGCTTAACTTATTTCACTCAGCATAATCTCTTCCAGTCCCGTCCATGTCAATACAAAAGTTGGGTTATTCATCCTTTCTGATGGAGGCATAACAATCCATTGTATATATGGACCATATCTTCTTTATCCATTTGTCTGTTGAAGGGCACTTTGGCTCTTTCCACAGTTTGATGATTGTGGTCATTGCTGCTATGAACATTGGGGTACATGTGGCCCTTCTTTTCACTGCATCTGTATTTTTGCGGTGAATACCCAGTAGTGCAATTGCTGGGTCATAGGGTAGCTCTATTTTTAATTTCTTCAGGAATCTCCACACTGTTTTCCAAAGTGGCTGCACCAGCTTGCAATCCTCTGCAAACAGTGGAAGAGGGTTCCCCTTTCTCCACATCCTCTCCAACATTTGTTGTTTACTGTCTTGTTGATTTTGGTCATTCTGACTGGTGTAAGGTGGTATCTCAGTGTGAGTTTGATTTGAATCTCCCTGATGGCTAATGATGATGAACATTTTTTCATGTGTCTGTTAGCCATTTGTATCTCTTCTTTGGAGAAGTGTCTGTTCATGTCTTCTGCCCATTTTTTGACATAATTATCTGTCTTCTAAGTGTTGAGTTTGAGTTCTTTATAGATCTTAGATATCAGACCTTTGTCTGTAGTGTCTTCTCCCATTCCATGGATTGCCTATTTATTTTGTTGACTGTTTCCTTTGCTATGCAAAAGCTTTTTATCTTGATCAAGTCCCAAAAGTTCATTTTCTAAGCATTTGACTTTTGATTTCCACTTAGGCCATGATCCCAGAGTCCTGGGATCGAGCCCCAAGTTGGGCTCTGTGCTTAGTGGGGAGTCTGCTTAAGGATTCTCTCCTTCTCCTTCTCCCTCTTCCCATGTGTGGCATGCTCTCTCCCTCAAATAAATAAATATATCTTTTAAAAATAAGTCCCATTAAGTAGTTAGTACCCTAGATTTTAATGAATGGTGCTTTACTATTTCAGACTACCAATGTTTATAGATATATTGTCACTGTTCAGGGATGCCTGAACTGGATGTTCAGTTAAACATCTGACTCTTGATCTCAGCTCAGGTCTTAATCTCAGGGTCATGAGTTCAAGCCCCATGTTGGGTTCTACACTAGGTGTGGAACCTACTAAAAAAGAAAAAGAAAAAGAAAAAGAAAAAGAAAAAGAAAAAAAAGTCATCATTCAGTCCGGAAGGACATGCATTTATTCAAGCCTGGCTTAGACTTTCTGTCTTTGCATTGGGCCCTTTCCTTCCTCATTCAAACTGAAATAGAGTTGATTTTTATAAATTGAATATGTGCTCCCAAGTATGTCTGTCTCTCACCACCCCTCTGGGGAGCCGTCCCAACAGCTGGTAGCTGTGCTGAGGGAAAGGAGGGAATACAAAGGAGCCCTATAATGCAGTTACAATTGTTGCCCAAACTAAGAAGCAGTTCTTGTTTCTAGAAGGGATTAGTATTGTGACAAAGACAAACAGTACTGTTTTGCTAGTTGGGAAAAAAAAAAAGAGAGAGAGAGAGAGAGATAAAATAAACTAATATATTGGGGTTGCTTTAGTGAAATGGGTCCATTTTAATGAAATGAGTCAAAGAACTCTTGTTATTTACTTTATTCTCTTACGTTGAGATTGTGTGACCTATTATGTATTATTTATGTAGGGGACCCTTTATTGATAACTCTCTCTTTTTACTAGTAATACAGTCCTTAAAAAATGATGGCATGATTGTGTAATGGAAGCTGTTTCCACACATAGCTAATGTGCTCAGCTTAGCAACATCTAATGAATGACGCTGGCTAAGTATGGGCGATCTGAATGAATTTCTTAGCTCATCAATCAGCTGGCTTTTGAGTGCTTTGACCATGCCCTTATGTGCTCTGCTCATGTCATCAGGGAGAGGTACCTTGGGAAAGGAAGTCACATATTTTGTTAGCATGTGAATTTCAGAAGTTATGTGATCTCAGACTGTTAATCTGATCGTAGGATAATAAAGCACTTCCCACTCTCAGAATTGGGGTAAACGAGTAAAATAAGCTATAGATCTCAGAATTTCTGACTCTTAACATTGGTTATAAAATCTACTGTCTGTACAAATTCTCTGCCCTTATTCATATTTTATCCTTCTCAACATTGTAATTCTAAAATAGTGTTAAAATATCACATACTTGACATTAATCAGTCCTGGTCTGCAAACAGGTATTGTGATTGCTTGCTATATACAGAATGCCTGGGTCTTAGTGGAATTCCAAAAGGATTTAAGTACAAAATGGTTTTAAATTTCATACCAGGGGGCACCTGGATGGCTCAGTTAAGCGGATAACCCTTGACTCAGGTCATGATCTCAAGGTTGTACGATCGCTTAGCACAGAGTTTGCTTGAGATTCTCCTTCTCCCTCTGCCCTACTCCTCTCGTGTTTGTCCTCTCTCTCTAAAATAAAATAAATAAAATCTTAAAAAAATTTCAACACAGAAATAAAGCACATTAATCTATGAAAGTTATACTAAATCTACTTTCCTCTTTCCTTCTTTCTTTCTTTACAATTTATTTATGTGCACTTCCTTTATACCAGCCAGGGCAATCAGATGTTAGTCAAAGGGTTATAAATAACTACTAGGGTAAAAATAACTAACTAGGGAGAGCAAGGGCATTGATAGTAGAGGAGAAAGGAGCCACATAATAATCAGATTTAAAAACTGGCTTTATAGGGCAGGTTCAACTAAACACAAATATTTAAGTTGAAAAACAGGGCTTCTCAGCCTTTTTATTTCTAGGCACTAATACAAGACTTGCAAATGATGAAATTACATGCACAATGAGCATGAATAACTTCCACTAATATCAAGGGCTAATATCTACCCTCAATTAGCGTGTGTAATTCTCTCAGGAAGTAATGTGCTAATCTTTGCCCTCAGATAATCAGGTCATTTTTGTGAATGAATATCTAAGGGCAACGTTTGAACCCTTATTTCAACTTTAATTGGAAAGGTATAATATGTAAAAATGAAAAAGGAGTTAAGAAAGACATTAACAAATCCAAAGGTTCAGCTTTTGCTAAAAGAATTCTGGTTGTAGCACTATTGCATTAATTACATTTACAGGATTATATGCTAACATATCAACTTGAAATGTTAAGCCGTAAATTCATGAAGATAGAATAATTATCTTCACTGAATCCTCCCAAAAGCCCCATTCCCAAAATATCACAGCATTGTCAATATCTTCAAAAGATATTGTTCCAGCATAGTGATTAGGAAGTGGAAATAGAATGAGACCAGGTGCAAGGTATAAAATTAAATATGAAATCAACCTCAATGGCTCCTGTTGATCTGAAACATTCTGGAAAATGTATTTGTCCTTGAAAAAATAGTTTATGTAGATCTCTGGGATTGGAAAATTCTACCTCTCTTTCAAATGTGCCTGAGTTGGAAATATTCTTTGAGTATCTAAGTTTTCTGATATAAATTATTCATGGTAAGATTAATAATTTATTATGTCTATAAATATTACTATTCTAAATTAAGAAACATTGTATTCTATCTGAATATTGCTTACGTTTGAAGGGCTGAAAGGTGACACTTAACCAGTGGTCTGGTGTGTTAGAATCAGAGCATCCACATGAAAATTCACTCTTCCAATTATCTTGTCTACATGGCAATACCAAACCAAACCGAACTATTAGGAAAACATTAAATAATGATTGATGCTTAAATTTTCATCTTGGCATTATTTATCTTTAGTTTTTTACTAACTATATTTTCATTATATTTATTCTGTATGTGTGTCATTTTGATCAGTAGACATTATCTCTAACATTCGCCCATTCTCATTTTCTCTTTCCATGGAAATAATCAGATCTTTTCCAGGAAAATAAGGCTTTTTTTCCCCACTTATCTTCTCGGCTAAAATTTTCTTGAAATGGGACTCTCAGAAAAAAAAAAGTCTTCTAAACGCTTACAAGTATATTATTTTTTTAAAGGTTTTATTTATTTATTTGACAGAGACACAGCGAGAGAGGAGACATAAGCAGAGGGAGTGGGAGAGGGAGAAGCAGGCTTCCTGCAGAGCAGAGAGCCCGGTGTGGGGCTTGATCCCAGGACCCTGGGATCATGACCTGAGCCGAAGGCAGACGCTTAAGGACTGAGCCACCCAGGTGCCCCACAGGTATATTATTTTTAAATAAATACAAATGTAACAATGTAGATCATATTAAAATATTATTTTTATATAACATGTATCCTTTACTAGAGAAAAGCGATTAGGTATTTGTAAAATCTCACATGAGAAAACCATCCTATAAGTCTGAAATAGGAAACTTAACAGAGTAATTAATGTTCTGTTCATCAGAAGGCTTATCCAATTGTGCTGAGAATAAATCACATCATTAAGTGGTGTATCTGCCTGTGACTAGCACAAAGGTACTAGATGAAGGTATTGAGGTGACTCTCTTATTTCCAGCCCATCAGTCTAATCTGGGAATGAGAAGAACACTACTGTGGTCCCTCAGTCATGGTCTAATGCATTCATTAGCATTTATGATCCCAATACTCTTTATATAAGTGATTTTCCCTCACCCCTTAATTTGGGCAGAAAACAGATGGCATTAGTAAATTGTTACTGTTGTCTTTGTTCTTGAATTCGCACTAAGATCTGTTTGTATCTTTTGCAGAAAAATAAGTACATTTTATTAGGACAAAGGGAGCGTACAATGTTGGCTCGCTGTTTGGGATTCTGAACACTGACTAATTTCGGTATTAGTGCAGGCGTCCAAAGTGCAGTAGCAAACAGCTCACATATCTCAGAGACTTAACAATAAAAAGTAATACACCGTTTATTGTTTTCTCAAGTTTCAGTCCAGTGTAAATGGGTGGAGGAGCAGGAAAGCTCTGCTCTCCGTGGTTTTCTGGTGGGTCCTGTCTATTTTGTGCTGCCTCTGCCTTTATCTGCTATCATGTCACCTCTAGGTTGCTGCAGATGAAGAAGGGCACAGAGAACAGGGGGTTTTAATGAACCAGACCCAGAGGAACACACATCTCTTCTGCTCACATACCACTAGCTACAATCTAGTCTCACAGTGATCCCATTTGCAAGCCAAGTTGAACGTGTAGCATGACTGTAGAACCGTGCTCTGAACAAGAGGAAATAAGTTTCTTAAACTTTTAACCAGGTGCTGCGGTCATTTGCTCTTCTAATGACCAAGTGTCTCATTCTTCCCACACAATCAACATCTCTTTAAGGGAGACCAACTAGAGGGTGCCTGTGGGGCTCAGTGGGTTAAGCATCTGTCTTTGGCTTAGTCCTGGGATCAAGCCCCACATTGGGCTCCCTGCTCAGCTCTCACTCTCTCACTTTCTCTCTCAAATAAATAAAATCTTAAGAAAAAAAAAAAGGGAGACAAAGTAGACTGTCATCAATAACTTTATTCAGATCAAAGTCTATGTATAGCAGAGACCTCTTCATCAATAACAGATGTGACTCCTTTACGAGTGGTACAAAAGCAGAGAAATGAGATACTATGGTCCTCTTTTGCACCCCACATCTTTTCAATAGTGGGTAACACATGTATAGGATACTTATAATAAAAATGCTCATGCTCATTCTAAAGATGCAGTGGTCCCCGGTACTACTGGAATCCTGGGAATCTGAGAGGTGGGTCTTGTTGAGTCTTGGAAGCATTGTTCTTACTGGACATTGGTTCAATTCTTAGGGAGAAACTAACTAACTTCCTTCCTTCCTGCCTTCCTGCCTTCCTGCCTTCCTGCCTTCCTGCCTTTCTGCCTTTCTGCCTTGCCTTACCTTGCCTTGCCTTCCTCGTTTTATTGTTGGGTTGGTTGTTTTTGCCATGCCTCCTGTCTTTGCTCTCTGGGGATGGGGTGAGGTTTTATCTTGCAGGTGGCCACCACATCTGGCCATTGGCATGTGTTGGGGACTGCATAGGTTTTGGGGTTTATTTACCATTTGTGGAAGGTTGGAGCCCATGGGATATTTTAGCTCTTGAATAGTCTTAAGTTTTTGTTTTTGTTTTGTTTTGGTCCAGTGTTCCTTTAAAATACAATTTCCTGAGCAAACTTGGAAGACTTCTTATATATTCCCTTCCAGACAGTTATATTCTTTTTTTTTTAAGATTTTATTTATTTATTTGACAGAGAGAGACACAGAGAGAGAGGGAACACAAGCAGGGGGAGTGGGAGAGGGAGAAGCAGGCTACCTGCCGAGCAAAGAGCCCAATGCGGGACTCGATCCCAGGACCCTGGCATCATGACCTGAGCCAAAGGCAGATGCTTCACCAACTGAGCTACCGAGGTGCCCCATCCATTGCTTATTTTAGAAGAAACAAAGGAAATGTGGCTCAGGGAAGGGAATTACACATGACCATGTCAAGCCTTAAAGCACATAGATGGAAGGAAGAAAGGAAGAAAGAAAGAAAAGGAAGGTAAGAAAAGAAAGGATTTTTTTTTTTTTTTACACAGTTCCATTTCCTGAAGAAGTTGAGATTGAACAGCTCAATTAACTAGGAGATTAAATGTTTTTGGAAGAAAAGGAATAGTTCTCATAACGTAAAAATTGACAGAGCGTTTAGTTCCAGGAAAATACACAGTGGAGCCATGTAAGCAGACCCTGAGAAGAGGTTATGATGTGTAAGAACGTCAGGAACAACCAGTAAAAAGCACTGTAGCTTCACGTAGAGCAGTGTAAATCCTGGCGCAGCCCTGTGCTACCACTAGCAATAACTAGCGAGTTACTGAACTTCTCCGTGCCTCCGTTTTCCCATTCATAGTGTGGGGCTGATAAGGAGCATGCATTTCATAGGGTCGTATGAAGATTAAATGAGTTAATATTAGTGAAGCATTTAGATCAGTGCCTGGTACACAGTAAGCCCCTCATGTGTTTTTAAATAAGTGAAGTCAGTTGGAGACTTGAGCCAAGACGAGGGTTTCCGCACTGTCTTATCATTACGATTCCCGAATGAAACAGAAGTCAGGGAAGCAGCAAAAACAAATAGCCCAGGAATCCCAAATGGCAAGCAGAGGGAGTTGGAGGAGGCCGCTGTCAGCTTGAGTAGGCTGACCCTGGTGCTGCAAAGGCAGACCAGGCTCCAAGCTGTCCCCACGACTGAGCGATGCCCATACGTGGTCCTCTGACACTGTCTCAGCAGCTGGGCCTCCTACCCTTGCAAAATGCTGGGAGGTAGTCACAGGACCAGCCCGCATCACCAGGCTTGGCACCAGCGATGAAGAAAATGACCAGAGAATAGTGAAGCTGTCAGTCAGAATGTGGGGAAGGAGACACAAAGTAGAATCTGGCTGAAAAGTTTGGAATATATTAAAACAAAGTAAAACAGGATGCTTATTTTTAGAACTTTTCAGAGCTCTTAATTTACTAATGTATGTTGCAAATCTCTAAGAGAAGGGTATGTGGTAAACCATGTTTTTCAAATATATTTGACCACAAAACCCTTTTTAAAATGGATTATGTTGTGACATAGAAAACATATTTTGGAGATGCTGCCATAATCAATATGTCCTTCTATAAATATAATGATTTATTTTCAAGTCCATAAAATTCTATTGAAACATGACTTCAATCAAATGTCGATTCAGTTGTCACAATTAAATGATAAAGGTTAATGTAAAATAATTTATTTTTAAAGAGAGCCTCCAACATTATTAACACAAGAGTCACCCTGGAAGATTTTCACATTATCTGCTACATTTGAACAGGCTCTGTGAACTTTTCATGCCAAGCTACTGTTGTTAAAACTAATGAAATACTGGGGTGCTTGGGTGGCTCAGTGGGTTAAAGCATCTGCCTTCGGCTCAGGTCATGATCCCAGGGTCTTCGATCGAGGCCTGCATCCGGCTCCCTGCTCTGCTTGAAGCCTGCTTCTCCCTCTCCCACTCGCCCTGCTTGTGTACCCTCTTTCTCTGTGTTTTTGTCAAATAAATAAAAATCTTTAGAAAAAAAAAAGCCTCTTTTGTTCTTAAAATAATATACCCATTAACAGTAAAAATCTAAGAATTTGATTGATATTTTAATAGTACACTTGAGAAAGTTTGATCTTGTAAACAATTCTGTTTTCACTTGTGACTCATTGAAAGCCAGTCTATTTGACATAATCCTGAAGGAGAATTGATATTATTCACAGAAAAGTGAATTACATGGATGCAAATTACTGTAATAAGGTTGCATGCAAATTACTATAAAATTTTATTTTTAATATTGCTTGTCTCTTCTGTTTAATGTGATTTTATTTTATAAAGAATCAAGTCTGTTTCTACAGTGAATTAATTTTGTGGTTTTTCTACATATTTGCATGTTTATTTTGTACCATTATTTTCTCATAAATTACTTTTAATAATTTTTAAAATGATAATACTGGTGAATGTATGAATGACAGATTTCTTCTGCTTGTTGTTGGGTGGAAATGCAAGATGTTGCAGTTTATATGGAGGACAGTTTGACAAATATACATAAAATGTACATAAATATACATGCAAATATACATTAAAAAATACCCATACACTTCAGCCCATTAATAGCTGAATAGTTATTTGGGGAGAATAACTAATAGTCTAGTACTATGAAATAGACTAAATGAATTCTAGAACTTTTGTTTGATGAAACATTAGATATTGTAGATTGGGTTGTTATATAGTTATTTAAGTAATTGTGCAGATTGTGTGTATTTACATGTAAAGATTCTAAGCTCTCCATGATATACTCCTAAGTGGTAATAGCAAGATCGGTCTGTATAAACACACACACATATCCCACACCCAGCACTATCACTGCAGTAGTAATAGTACCAAATGAAGTTGTTTGGATGGCTCTATAGTATTGTTGCTTTGATCATCTTTTATAATTTTCCAGGATGAATGTGGATTATTTATGTGAAGACCAACTGAACAGATTACTGTTTTGGGAAGAAAAATAAATCTTTCATAAAATCGCTTGTTTGGGGCGCCTGGGTGGCTCAGTCGTTAAGCGTCTGTCTTTGGCTCGGGTCATGATCTCAGGGTCCTGGGATCCGGCCCCACATCAGGCTCCTTGCTCGGCAGGAAGCCTGCTTCTCCCGCTGCCATTCCCTCTGCTTGTGTTCCCTCTCTCACTGTGTTTCTCGCTGTCAAATGGGTGAAATCTTTAAGAAAAAAAAAATCACTTGTTTGATAGTCCTTTGCAAATAAAGCTTCCAGAGATGTGTGTTTTTAGTCAAAAATAAGAGATATATTATTCTCATATTGTTAGATGAACTGTTCTTATACCAGTGACTATGCTTTATAGAAAGGGAGATTTTGACATTTTTGATGCGAGGCGCCTGAGTGGCTCAGTGGGTTAGAGCCTCTGCCTTCGAGTCATGATCTAAGGGTCCTGGGTTCGAGCCCCACATCGGGCTCTCTGCTCAGTCGGGAGCCTGCTTCTCCCTCTCTCTCTGCCTGCCTCTCTGCCTACTTGTGATCTCTCTCTCTCTCTCTCTCTGTCAAATAAATAAATAAAATTAAAAAAAAAATGTTCTCCTGCCTATGCTTGTGTATTTCCTGGACTATGAATTATTCAATTCGGCTACCTCCCATGTGATAAATGATTTTTAAATGGGCGATGTCCTGACTGCACTCGCCACGCAAGTTTCTTCTTAGCCTTATTCTTGCTGGTCTTCCAAGAACATTGATTCTTTTTCACCTCCTAATACAAGTTTTCAAATGTGGAGATTGTGATCTGTCATGTGACATGAAAATTGGTTCCTGGCCCACTGTAAAAACTCAGTAGATGCTTTCGAACGATTATATATTCAATAGTTTTTTGATTAATGACCCACATCTTAAAGTAATCAGGGATTGTATTAGCCCCTGAGAGATCTGCTGTACAGGGTGGAATGCCTTTGATGGTCATAGTCTTCCTCTGATGGATTGCCTCTGATGGTCATAGTCTTCCTGTAGACAAAAGGCTTCCGAGGCTGGAAGACATAGAGGTTTTATGTGAGCTGGGAAAGGCACGTGAGTCAGAGCTCTTTCAGTTGCAGTTGGTGTAACCTAATGACACGACCTCAAACAAGAACATGTAGGGGACTTCCCTTAGTTAGGAAACCCACCGATGCTCAAACTTCACTTATGGCTGGCTTTAGTGGTTCAAATGACATCGGTAATGTTCTCTATGCCTCTCTGGGCTGGGGTTACTTCTTTCTGTAGGAGGCATTCTCTCACGAAGCAGGTGGACTTCTTCCGGGTGGCCAGGATATTAACTAGCAGCTTCAGCTTTGAAAATCTAATGAAAATGGGATTTTTTTTTTTCTGAAGATCTAGAGATTCCAGAATGTGATGTAGGGCTATTCAGAACAACACATTCCCAGCCCCTAGAACACTGTTGACACATTTTTTTTTTTTTTAAGATTTTATTTATTTGACAGAGAGAAACACAGTGAGAGAGGGAACACAAGCAGAGGGAATGGTAGCGGGAGAAGCAGGCTTCCTGCAGAGCAAGGAGCCCGATGCAGGGCTCGATCCCAGGACTCTGGGATCATGACCTGAGCTGAAGGCAGACGCTTAACGACTGAGCCACCCAGGTGCCCCACTGTTGACACATTGTAAGTTCTCAAAAGTATAAACTGAATGAACTATTCCTTACATAAGGGGAATAGAGAAATGAATTAGCATTTCTATGTTAGGCACTACAGCAAAAATTACACACTTTATTTCCCTTCTTTCTTTGTCACACACATTTTCGAGATAAGTAATCTGAAGTTCAGAGCATTATTTTGCTCCTAATACACTGATACTGGGTGAGAAAAGCTGAGTTGCTAAGCATTACATTTGGTTCTTCTTTGGTTTTGTTCTGTGCCTTCTTGGCATACCCTTTCTATTAATGTTTTTCCATTTCAATAATTCAGTGTCCATATATTATGCCAACTCTTGTATTTTTTCTCCAGGAAGATCTTTCTTCTGATTTCCATTTCCCTACATCCATCTGACTCCAGGACATGGTCCTGCTTTGACACCAACTACACTTCTCATTTCCCCATTCTTCTTAATCCTTAATTGTGACACATGGGCACCACTGGCAAATAGAGTTTCCAAATGCAGAAACTTGAGAGCCATCCTGATCCCTTCCTCATCCGTGATCGCTTAGTCATCCACTGCCGTGTCATATCAATTCTATGTTATGAGAATTGCTTCTCCCTCCCCCACTCCAAACCTGTCCCTTCCCTGTTGTCTCCATTATCATCATCTTGATTGGATTATAGCAGATGTCTCCTAATTGAATCCCTAGAGTTTGCGATCAAAATGGTATAAGTCTGATTGTATCTCTCTTCCCCTAATCCACGCTATTGGTGGTTCTGTGTTGCCCAGTGGTGCCAATCCTTAGTGTGTTGGCACACACAACATACTGTACCCAGTGCCAAACTCCATCTCAGCCCTCTTGCTGTCATCCTTCCTACCTCTAAACCCAGTGTCTCAGGCACAGGTAGCTCTTGGTTTCATGTTTTCCTCTCTTTCATACCCCCCCCCCCATGTCTTTAATAAGATATTTTCATGTGTCTTATCTCCATGTGCTCTGAGACTCAGCTTAGATGTTTCCCCTTCTGGGAGCCTTCCTTGATCTCTCCACTCCTGGCTGGCGTGGGTGTATTGGATTCTCCCGTGCTCCTATAACATTCTGTGTTTAGTGAAGCATAACACTTATTTCCTGGGGTTGGATGTGACACTTTACTTTGTTTCTCCCACTATACTGAATAATTTGAGGGTAGACATCACACCGTTTGTCTCTGTGTTCCCTTAGAATAAGTGATATTTGGAACACAGAAACCATACGTACGATATGCAAGTCAAATGGTTATATGGATGGACTAAAATTCAGAATAATTTTCAACAGGTTTATGGAGATAAATTCATGTGCCCTACAATCCACCTATTTAAATTGGACCATTCAGTGGCTTATCATATTTTTTTAAAGATTTTTTGTTTATTTATTTAAGAGAGAGACAGAGAGAGACGGGGGCGGGGGGGAGCTAGCAGGAGCCCTGGGGGGAAGGGCAGCAGGAGTGGGAGAAGCAGGCTCCCTGCTGAGCAGAGAGCATATTGACAGCATTGTGCAATCATTGTCCCAATTTTAGAACATTTTAATCACGTCAGAAAGAAGCCCTGTATTCTTGAATATTCATCCTTCATATTCTTGTGGTAAACCCACAAGCCCTAGACCATCACTCACTCACTTACTGTCTCTATCGGTAGGTTTGCCTGTTCTGGATATTTCCCATCAATGGAATTCTACAAAATATGGTATTTTGTGACTCACTTCCTTCACTTATCAAAGTATTTTCCAGATTCATCCATATTGTGGCATAAGCTTCATTCCCAGACTGACATGAATTCCCAGGGTACTGAGTCTAACTCCTTAGAGCTCTAACCTGTGCTGAATTTGTGCTCTGCAAAAATATTTAATGTTTACATCTCATTTTCTTGGACTCCACACCAGTCTTTTCAAGACCTCGCTTCTGATCTCCTCTCATCTTAAAGTACTCCTGGTGGTAGGCCTATTGTACATAGCTTATTCTTAAGTTTAAACATAATTTCTGACTTCAGTTTGTTGTATAATCATTCTGAACTTTTGTAATTATCCAGTTTCCTAGCTTGATAAGCTTAGTTTAAAAAAACAAATTAACCATGACTTGGGGTGATGTTTTGATACCTTTTCAACTCTTTCCTAGAGAAACATTGGCTTTTTAACTGGATATGAAAAATCTACTGTGCATGTCTTAAAATTCGCAGTTTTTTAAAAATTTATTTGTCAGAGAGAGAGAGAGCGCGCACAGGCAGGGGAGCAGCAGACAGAGGGAGAAGCAGGCTCCCTGCTGAGCAGGGAGCCTGATATGGGATCCGATCCTAGGACCCTGTGATCATGACCCAAGCCAAAGAAAGACACTTCACCGACTGAGCCACCCAGGTGTCCCAAATTCCCAGTTACCTTTGACACAATTTAACCTGCCTTGATCCTTCCACCTGAGTGAAAAGAAGGCAGCGTCTTTTTTCTTTTTTCAGTATGCAGAGCTATTTCTGGGCAGAGAAGCAAACCTGCCAAAGATTTTTTTAAAAATGAGCAGTTACTTTGGAGTATAACAAACAACAAAAACTAACTTTTGTTGCCATTTATGACAACCTAATTAAGGGGGGGAAAGGTTATTTTATGTTGTCTATGCCTCTTCAAATTACAATTTTGATATAGATTCAGCTTCTTATTCATTTGCCGTGTAAAATGAATAAAACATTAAGTATCTGGCCTACTAACAATGTGAGGAATTAGACTAATGTGAGCATGCTGTTGTGTGTGCATGCATGTGTGCATATGCACGTGAGCACATGTTTGTGTGTGTACCTATATGTGCATAGCATGCACACACATGTGTAGGCATGTGAGCATGAGTGTACAAGTGGCACGTGTGCGTGTGCACACGAGCATACGTGTGTGCATGCATGCCCACACATGCACATACGTGTCTCTCTGTGCATGTGTACACACACACGTATGTGTATGCATGTGTGCATATACCGTGCATGCAGGTGTGCATATGCACGTGAGCACATGTTTATGTGTGTACCTATATGTGCATAGCATGCATACACATGTGTAAGCATGTGAGCACAAGTGTACAAGTGGCACATGTGCGTGCGCACACGCGAGCACGTGTGTGCATGCATGCCCACACACACACACGTGTGTCTCTCTGTGAGTGTGTACATACGTGTATGTGCATGCATGTGTTTAACAAGTGATGAGTTCTTGGTACCATAGAAATGCAGAGCTTGGATAGAAAAAAATTTTCAAGAAGCAGTAAATTGTTTACAACTGGTACTGACTTCTAACTAGATCTTAGCTTGTCCTTTGGTATTTCTAAGAGAGAAATCAATAAATGGCCAAAGAGTAAAGACAAGAACACTGTTTTTTAAAAATTCATGAATTCTTCTTTGCTTTTGTACTTTTGATTCAAGGTCACCAGAAACAATCCATTTTAGTTATATAAATATGATTGGGTCAGTTTGCTTTTAGGTAAATTCATGGTTGATAAATCCACAATTGTGTAGTGAAGATAATTGACTTCTAGGTCACATTTCTTTAGATAAACCTTAGAGGAAACATTTTTGTGAACATTCCTTGCTGTTCTTGACTTTGGTTTAAAGTGATATATGGTCTAAGTCAATTCATTACCCATATTTGTATAAACTCTTAGAAGATACATTTTTTAAAAAGATTTTATATATTTTTTTGAGATAGAGAGAACGCACACGAGCCAGGGGACAGAGGGAGAAGAGAAGAAGACTCCCTACTGAGCAGGGAGCCCAACACGAGGCTCGATCCCAGGACCCTGAGATCATGATATGAGCCAAAGGCAGATGCTTAACCAGTTGAGCCACCCAAGTGTCCCAGAAGATTCATTTTTAATTTTTTAGTAAATTTATAGAGTAGTCGTGATTACAGTCCAGGTTTAGAACATTTCTGTGACCTGCAAAAGTTCTCCTATTCCTATCTGTAGTAAGTTGCTCAAAGACTAAGCAACCACAGATACCTTTCATTCTTTATAAATTTTCAATTCCTCAATATTTTACATAAGGAGGTATACAATATCTCAGTATTTTGAAAAAATTCAAAATATTTTTTGCAGCTTGCTTCTTCCCCTTAACATATTTTTTTTTTAATTTATCACTCTTACAATATCTTTCAGTACTTAATCTCTTTTTATTGTTGAGTAATATTTCTTTGAGGAAATATATCACATTTTGTTTATTGATTCACTGGTTGATGGACATTTAAATCATGTCCCTTTTTGCCTTATTGTGAAGAATGCTGCTGTAAATACTCACTCATCTTTGTGTGAATGTAGGTCTTTATTTCTCTTGGATAAATTCCCCAGAATGGAGTTTCTGGGTTGCATGTTTAGGGAACTGCCAAACATTTTCAAAGTTGGTTTTACCATTTTCCCTCTTATCACTAATGCATGCGGGTTCTGATGTATCTACATCTTTGCCAACATTTAGTATTGTCTGATTTTATGCTATAGCCATTCTAATGGGTATGTGGTGGTATCCTGTTGGGGTAAAATTTGCATTTCTGTATAGACTAATATTTTATAAGCTTATTAACTATCTAACTTCTTTGTGAAATAATTATTCAAATTTTTTTGTCCATTTAAAAAATCTGATTGCTTGTTTTCTTATTGTTATTTATATACGAATTTTATCAATCAATGTATGATTTGCACACATTTTCTTCCAGTCTGTGGCTTGTATTTCTATTTTTTTAAATAACATCTTTTGAAGTGCAATAGGTTTTAATTTTTATGAACTCCAGGTTATCAGTATTTTCCTTTATAGGTCATGCTTTTAGTTCTGTGTCTTTGCTTAACCCAAGGTCGCAAAAATTTTCTCTGTTTCTTCCAAAGCTTGTGTCGTTTCATTCATACATTTAAATCTTTGATCTATTTTGAGCTATTATTATTATCATTCTCCATGTGTGTGAGTGAAGGACAAGTTAAATAGTTTTGCATGTGGATATCCAATCATCTCACCACCATTTGTTGAAAAGACTAATGTTCCCCCATTGCTTATCTTCTCACCAGTGTTAAATATAAATTAACCACCACGAATGTACAGAACTGTTAATTCTGTTGTCTGCGCCTCTCCTGGTACCAGTATGACATTGTCTTGATTACTGTAGACTTGTAGTAAGATTTGAGATCAGATAAACATCCTCCGATTTTTTTCTTTTTCACAATTGTTCTAGCTGTAGTAGATCCTTTGAATTTTCATGTAAATTGTTTTATCAGCTTGTCAATTTCTCTGAAAAAGGGTTGTTGGATTTTGATAGGGGTTGTGTTGAATTTACAGATCAATTTGGAGAGAATTGCCATATTAACAATGTGAGTCTTCCAATCCATAAACATGGAATGTCCTCTCTCTCATTGAGAGTTTCCTTAATTATCTCACAAAACCTTTGTGCTTTTCAGTGTACAAATCCTAAACAATCGTTTTGTTGTTTGTTTAAATATTTTATTATTTTTGGTCCTATCGTGAATACAAATGTTTTCTTGAATCGGTTTTAGATGTTTGAGATGCTGGTATTTAGAGATACAATATTTCAGTGTATTTATCTTGTGTCTTGTGAGCTTGCTGAACGAACTTGTTTGTTAGATCAGTAGGTTTTTATGGATTCCTTGGTGTCTTCTACATTAGGATTATGGTATCTGTGCATAAAACCAATTTTACAACTTTCTTTTCAATCTAGATGACTTTAATTTTTTTCTTATTGTAATGGTTATACATTCCAGTATAATGTGGAATAGAAATAACAAGAAGTCATTACCCTATTATTGCCTTGGGGGAAAGCATTTAGTCTCTCACTATTTAGTATGAAGTTACTTGTGGTTTTTCTTAGATAATCTTTATCAGGTTAAAGAAATTACCTTCTATTTATGATTTTTGAGAGTTTTTAAAAAAAATCATCAGTGGTGTTAGATTTTTATTCTTTATTTTATTTATTTATTTATTTAGAATTTATTGATTTGAGAGAGAGAGAGAGTGGTGGGGGAGGTGGATCAGAGCAGGAGGGAGAGGAAGGGGGAAGGAACCTGAAGCCACTCCCTGGTAAGTGCGGAGCCTGACGCGGGGTTCAGTCTCATGATCCTGAGATCGTGACCTGAGCAGAAGCCAAGAGTCGGATGCTCAACCAGCTGAACCACTCAGGCACCCCCGTGTTAGATTTTTAAAAATGAGTTTTCTCCATCTAGTGAGATGATCATTGCTTTTGTCCCTTTTGTATTTTACCTTCTGTGTATTGCATTAGCTGATTTTTACATGTTAAACCAATTTTGTGTTTAGGGGATAAATCCCACTAAGTCATGCTATATGACTCTTTGGTTTTACTGATTTATACGTGCTAATATTTCATTAAGGGTATTTATAAATGTTCATGAGTGATATCCATCCATGGTTTGTTATGTTTTATCTAGCTTTGCTATCAGGATAATACTAGCCTCATATATTGAGTATGAAAATATTCCTTCTCCTCCTGCTTTCTGAAAGAGTTTGTGAGTTATTGGTATTGTTTCTTATTTACATATTTGATAGAATTTACTAGTGAAGACATCTTGGCCTGGAACTTTTTTTTTTTTTTAGAGATTTTATTTATTTATTTGACACAGAGAGAGAGAGAGATCACAAGCAGGCAGAGAGGCAGGCAGAGAGAGGGGAGGAAGCAGGAGGCTTCCTGTGGGGCTTGATCCCAGGACCCTGAGATCATGACCTGAGCCGAAGGCAGAGGCTTAACGCACTGAGCTACCCAGGTGCCCCGGCCTGGACTTTTTTTGGTGGGAATATTTTTAGTTACGAATTTAAAAACTTTAATTGTTAAAACTCTATTCACATATTCTATTTATTCTTGAGTTGATTTTGGTAATTTGTGTCTTTTTTAATCAATTTTTGTGTTTCTGCTAAATTGTCCATTTGTTTGCATAAAGTTGTTCTTACTATTCCCATAAATCCATGGCTTTATCTAGAGCCTATCCCACAGCTCAGGTCATGATCTCAGGGTCATGAGATAAAGCCCCACATCAGACTCCCTGCTCAGCACAGAATCTGCTTGTCCCTCTCCATGTGCTCTTCCCACTATTGGCATTAGCTCTCTCTCTCAAATGAATAAATAAAATCTTAAACAACAAATAACTTCTTTATTTTCTGAAGTAGGCTTTTAAAGTTATAAATTTTCATTTAATAACTGCTTTAACTTCATGTCATAAATTTTATACTGTGTTTTCATTTTAATTCAGTTTAAAATATTTTCTAACTTCTGTGTGTGTGTGTGTGTGTGTGTGTGTGTGTGTGTGTGTGTTTGACCCGTGGGTTATCTAGAAGACTACTGTTTATATTCCATATTTTTGGTGAGTTTTTAGTTCATTCTGTTGTTGATTTCTAATTTAGCTTTGTTGTTATTGGAAAACATACTTTATATGATTTTAATTCTTTGAAATTTATTATTTCATGGCCTGGTATGTGGTATATTCTGGAAAAATAATTTCATCATGTAGTCATTGGATTAAGTATTCTATATATGTCAGTTATGTGGTTTAAGTCATCTGGATCTTTGCTGATTTTCTATCAAGTTGTTTTATTTATTTTTAAGCCCGATTTCCTAAGGGTCACCCCTATGTCTGCATAGCTAGCTGTCGGCCAGTGATTAGGCAGAGGTTATGTTTAAGTGCCTCAAGCCAGGAAGGCTTCTATCCTCTGCCAATAGAATTATGTGTGGGCAAGGGAGCATATTCAAAGTTCAGGCTGTTTTCAAGCATGCCCAGCTTTTACTTTCCCTTGGGTTCTTTTCTTTTTCCTCTCTACATTTGTATAATCTTAGGGTAAGCCAGAAAAATGTGGATAGCTTGGTTCCCCTTTGGTCTCCACTGTGTAGGCTGCTTTATCCAGGAATAGACCTGCCCCAACTGTCACTGAAACATCAAGATAATGGAGTCATGGGCCCTTTTGGCCTACCCACTGTCAAGATTGTCACTCTCATGGACAGTAACACCAGGTATCTTCTGTTGGGTGAGGCCCTGTTGACCAGTGCAGCAAAGCCCCTGGTCCCAATGGCCTGCTCAACTCTGGCAGAAACTCCGTGCTAACTAAACAGGGGACTTGGTGAGAGACTGTAGGCATGAGTGCCACAGCCTTCCACTAATCTGGCTTGAAGTCCAGCAGTTCCTCAAGAGTAAGCTCTTTTCAGATTGCTGTATATCTTCGGTCCATCTCTGCAGCACCGAAATGGTCCTTCTGTTAGTTTTTCTCAGTTTTGTAGTTGCTCTTGGGGGAGAGGATTTGCTGACCCCCTTCCTCAGCGATAACCAGAAGTCAGAGAGTGCTCTCTAATTTGGAAGACAAAACACAAACAAGGAAGGGGCAGGATTTTCTCTTCCTCTAACTTCTTAGGGCTGTGGCAAGGAGTCCTGTGCCTGTAGCAGGAATGGTGTTTGCCAAAAATTAAGGCAAGGATAGACAGAAAAATCAAAATGATGAATTCAAGATCGCACACGTATTTGAAGTGTAGGTGTGTGAAGGATACAGAGAGATGCCACTGATGTATAATTCATGGTCCTCTATGTAAATGACTATGCAGAATTCTTGGAGAAGGCAGGGAAGGGGTACTTGCAAATGGTAGTGCTCCTAGGCTGTCGCTTGCATGACTAGTTTCTGTCAAGTGGGAAAAAGAAAACATCCCAAATGCCCGACTCTTAAAGATTTTATATTCCAGGCACAGGAGTCTGTGACCTTGGGTTCTCTGTTACATTTTTCTGTGTGACTCTTTCTACATCTTTCAAATGGGGATATGATAATATTAATAGAGGTGATGTTGGGCTACATAAAGTTAATGTTGGGAAATCATTTTTAAGACCCTGGAAAAAAATAGGCCTCAGGTTATAGACTTCAGAGGATGTGTTATTGAAACTGGCATTTTTAGACGCTTCTCAACTTCTAATAACATTTCTTTCAATATCTGAAAGAAATGTCCAAACCCTTGCCACTACTTTTGTCCAAAAAACAGAATACTATGTAATAAATTAAAATGTAATGCCATAGCTACAGTTAGTATAAAAATACACATTTATATTGGCTTATCAGGTGTAGATGGACCAAAATAAATGTGGTAGGTTGTGGGCATGGGGCTCTGGGGTTGGGAGTGATGAAGGACAGAAGGAGGATCTCAGCTTTGCTCACTGCATCCCCTCCAGCCCTTGTCCAAAGGAATCAAGTCTTCTGTGATGTTTCACGAGTTCCAAGGGGTGCCTTCGACCTGCAGTGAACTTCAGTTAAGTTCTCTCAAATGTTACTCTCTTTCTAGATGAAAATTACTTTCATTTAAGTACTTTAAATGAAATGGCTTTGGGTGAGGGACAGATGAGAAGAGCAGTTTCCATTGCAGGAGGAAAGGCGTTTAAAAGATTATACACATATATATCTAGAGAGAGAGAGAGACTTACTATTGGGAATCAGCTCATGTGATTATAAAGCCCGAGAAGTCCAAAATCTGCAATTGTCAAATTAGGGACTCAGGAGAGGTGATGATGTAATTTCAGTCTAAGTCTGAGTCTGAAGTCAGGATAAGACTGATGTCCTAGTGCAGAGACAGTCAGGCAGAGAGAAAGAATTCTTTCTCACTTAGTCTTTTTTCTCTTCTGGTCTTTAGTGGATTGGATGAAGTCTATCACACTGGGGAGGACAATCTGCTTTATGTAATGATTCCAATATTAATCTTGTCTAGAAATACCCTCACAGACACACCCAGAAAGAGTATTTAATATCTGGGCACCCTATGATCCTGTCATGCTGACACATATATTACTTACCACGCTATTTCCTGAGTATCAAGAGACACCAGAGATAGTCATAACCAGATAATTTTCTGACCACTTCCGGTATGGGTACCTCTCATAGATTTCAGGCTGTGGGCACCCACCAAGGCATAGGGATTCTGTTAATTATCCGTTGCTGTGTAACAAATTACCAAAAACTCAGAGACCTAAAACAACACACAGTTATTATCTCATGGTCTGTAGGTCAGGAGTCCAGACACGGTTTACCTGGATCTTTTGCTCTAGGTCTCCCACAGAGCTGCAGTCAAGATGTCAGCCATACCTGAGGCCTCATCTGAAGAGTCCCATTGGGGAAAGACCTGCTTCCATGATCACCTGGTAATTGGCAGGATTTGTCGTTTCAGTTTCACTGGGGGCCTTGTTCCTTGCTTTCTTTGGCATAAGCCACCAACAGTTTCTTGCCACGTGTCCTCTCCAACACGACCTCCTGCTTCATTAAACCATGCAAGCCAAGAGGGCAATAGAGAGTCTGTTTGCAGACAGAGATGGGAGTTTTGTGTCACCTAATCATGGAAGGGACATCCATCACTCTCTTAATATTCCACTGGTTGGAAGGAAATCACAAGTTCCAGTCCCAGTCAAGGAGTCAAGGTAAGTCAAGATGAATACCAGGAGGTGGGGTCTTTGGGGGACATCTTAGATCGGACCCTGTGATGTTATGACTTATAATAAGAAATACATGTTTGGTCTTTACTCCCAGTCCTGGCGCAGAGTTCCCAAAACTCTTAGAATTTCCTAAGTGATAAGAGAGATAAAGGTGCCTTTTGTTATTTGTAACAAATCCCTATCCACCACACCTGTGTTTATGTTAATGAGAGGACTTTTGGAACCTTCCTAAGGATGGGGGCTGGCTGCCCTGGGAACCAATCAGGGGATTAGACAGTTGGCATTTTCAGCCCCCAAATTCTGGGGAGGGATAAGGGGCTGGAGACTGAGTTGTTATTGATTACCAATAAACCAATCAATCATGCCTATGTAATGAAGCCTCTATAAAAATCCCTAAAGTATGGGGCTCAGAGAGCTTCCAGCGTGATGAAGGCATTGAGGCTGGACCGGGTGGTGCACCCAGAGGGGGCACGGAAGCCCCAAGCCTGCAACCCTTCCCCAGACCTTTTCCTATGCATCTCTTCCATCTGGCTGTTCCTGAGTTGTATCCTTTTGTAATAAGTTGGCAATAGCAACCAAACTAAGTTCTGGGAGCCATTCTAGCAAATCAGCAAACCTGAGGAGGGGGTTCTGGGGACCTCTGATTTATGTAGTTTGGTCAGAAACACAGGTGGCAACCTAGACTTGAAATCAGTGTTGAAGGGGGCTTCAGCTGTGTGTGACTGAGCCCTTAACGTGTGGAGTCTGTGCTGACTTCAGGTAAGTAGTGTCAAAACCGAGTTATATTTGTTGGATACCCAGTGAGTGTCTGCTGAAGAGTTGGAAATTTCTTAGTGTGGGAAAACTGCTACACATTTGATGAACAGAAGTGTAGGGTTGTAGTAGAGGGGAAGCACGGGAGAGTTTTTCCTCTCAAACTCCCACACGGGAAGGACCAAGGAAAATCATCAGCTCTGCTTCTGCCTCATGACTCTGCAACTCTTAAAGTGTGTTTTGTGTTTTCTGGCAGCTTCTCCCATCTGCCATGGGCTGGGATGCCTCACAGTCCAGCTCCTCCTGACCTTCTTACCTTGCTGGGCTCCCCCTTTATGCTTTCATTTAGCTCACTCCCTCATCTCAAACCAAGCCTCATTCATATTGTTAATGACTTTTCTCTGTCTTGCACAAAGGAACAAATCAGTCTCAAGGTCTGTGCACACAGTGGGAGTGGTGAGACTGTGTCCGTGTTGAACTCAGGCCTCCCTCTTCTGAGTGAGGGGAAGGCTCAGTGTCAGCATTTTGCTTCTTACTTTCCCAGGGTACTGCCCAGAAAAGGGAGGTCAGATTTTGTTCTCATGTGCAAATCCACAACTCTGGTCTTCTGAATTTTCTGCTTGTACTGCCCGGAGGGCTTGATCACCCTCCTCATACTTTCTGAACCTTCTCCTGGGGCATCTCACTCATATCAGAGCAGCTGGGTGTCCACATCACCCACCTTTGGTGGTGTGGGAGGGTACCCTGCTTGGCAAGCGGCTCCTATGGCCCAGATTCTTGCAAATATCCCCCAACCTTTTTCTGGACTTCTCAGATAATTTCATCAAGAGCTGCCTGTCTGTAGGTCTTGACTACTCCCATCTGCAGCATCTTTCTGAGGCAGCCATGCATATATTAATTATGCACTAAGACTCGGAGGACTTTTAACCCATTGAGTTGAAGAAATTAATCTTTGCCATTAATGTATTGGACACAAGTATAGCACTAATCTATAGATCATCTCTTGTGACTGACTCTAAGACATGCTTTAGTGTTTACTGATTTGTTTACAGTGGAAATACATTTGCTTCAATCTGATCTCTCATTGACAGGGGAAACAGGTGTTTTCCTAAATATTTACAATAATTCTTAAAAACTACATGGAACACCATTTTTATTCAAAGCCAAATATTGCTTACTCACTAAATACAAATCTCTGTGTTGACTGATGTGGGCAATGAGGTATGCCTCTTTGTGTTAATGGTTACAATTAGTCGTATCCATATAATTAATCGTATGGTAAAAACACACTCTCGGTAAAAAAAAGTTCACCCTCTAAGTTGAGCTTGCCTCCTTTGGCAACCCACACCTTCTTTGTCAACCTGTCTCCCCATTAGACTCTACACAACATGAATCTGCACGCGTGTATCCATTCTCTCTTCATCCTTAGAGCTGAATCCAGCAGATTCCTTCAAGAAAATGGGAGAAGGACTCAGTATAAACCATTAGATTGAGGTAAAAAGAAACCAAAGACCACGCCCAAGGACACGGGCCAAAGTGTTCTCTCTCTCTTCATTATCTTATCTCAGTCCATCAAATGCTGAAGAAATCTGATCTGGACCAGACATCTTAGATATGGCAGTGAGTGGACACTGCCACCCCACCCCCTTGTCGACTTCCATCGCAAAACTTACAATTTTGATTCACAAAAATCACGTATAGTATGCATTTTACTGAAAATTCAAAATGGGACTCAGATCAGTGATGCTCTCTCCCCTGAGGCTGGTGGATCAGCTGGGTCCTTCTTTGTCCTTTTGAACAGGCAACTTCTTTTCATTAGAAGCTCTCAGTCATTTGGAAGGGACAGAATCATTTCTGATGTGCAGACGTTGATTTCTGTGTTAGGAAAAGTTTCCCGATAGGTGTAGGGTGAGAGTTGGTAGCAGCCTTCAAGGCGTATTCTTCAGGCACAGCTGAAGAATATCTGTGTGTGCCCAGAGGGGTCCCGGGGAGATGTCGTGTAGACGTCATTCCCTCTGACCTTTCGAGAGTCTTGTATTGCTTTGCTGAGCTGAGCTGCAGAGGTAGAATAGGGCTGGTTATTGCTCATGAAAAGCTGCGAAATAATAGAGCCAAGTGCTTGTTGGTGTCTCCTTCAGAAGAGGAAGAAACATTTGGAAGGGTCAAGTGAGAGTACAGAAGAAAAACGGCAGCATTTAATGAAAAGAGGCCGTTTCAGGCATAATTTCATGTGGATTTTCATATCTGCAATGCTCTCTTTAGAGATTGGAGTTCCCTGATGGAAGGATTATATATCCCCTTGGGGGACCAGAAATCAGGCATCTCAAAAGGAAAATCAAATGACTTTTCATCTCGCAGTTGAAAATCCTTTATTAGGAACCAGGGTCTTTAAAAGTGCCTTTCTCTGAATTAATTTTCATTTTCCAAAAACATGTGCAGGTGCCTGAGTCAGACGGAGAGAAAGCAGGTGTGGGGAAAAATAATTACCTGGCATCGTCTCTGCACTTAATCTCATCTCAGAAGGATACCTGCAGAAGCCATTTGATAAAATTGTTTCTCAGGCCCAAGATGAAAGGTTAGGAGAGGTGAAAATCCATGGTTGGATTTTTTTTTTTTTTTTTTTTTTTTTTGTGGTCTTATCTCTCTTCTTTTTTTCCCCCTGCAACAATAGAACTTCCTTTATCAAAGGGCTTTCAAGTTTGAAAAGACAGCTGCTTTGGAAAAGCAAAACATTGGCTCTAGCAAATGAGCATGAAAATGCTATAAGCATCAGCTCCCACTTGCCAGAGGGAGTCAATATCACAATTGCTTCTTTCAGGAGGCTCACCTGTTGGAGTGCCAGCCGGAATAACACCTGAGCTGGGGGACATTAAGGATCGTGGTCAATCTAAGGCATGCGTTTAGAATTTGTATTGTTCAATAAGGGACAAAGAGAAAAGAAAATTCTTAAAATACCGCCCTATTTGGAACACATTTCTACATGATAAACCGAAAGCAAAGTTAGATAACCTAGACTACCAATGCTAAGAAAAAGTTACGTGGTTAGCAAAAATCTTGCTAATATGAAGCTTACTTAATATTATGACTCTATATAATCTTACCAGGCATATCTCCACCTACAACGTGTTTACTGGGTTATTTTTCAGGGATTTGATACATCCTCAAATGTATTGATGTGTTGATGAAATGGTCATGCAAGCAGTGTTCGTTTCTGATTTCACTTTACAGAGATTAGTGACTGACTGCTCATGAACCTGGCCCCCGTCTTGGTGGCTCGTAATGTTTTGCAAGGGAATCATTCAGTCACAACCAAACTGCAGACATAGTGCAGGAATTTGCAGAACATTTAACAGGTTTACTGCAGATGAGCTAAGCATTCTAATTTGATAATGAGGCCTCTAAAAAAATTATATACGAGACATTGTCCAACCTCTTTTGTATCTAACTTCATCGCTGGTGCCCTAACATTCTCCATGCCAGCCTATGGTAGTTTCTCCCTCTGAGTATTTGCTCATGTGGTTCCCCCCTGCTCACAATGCCCCAACCTGTAGTCACATTCTCAAATATTAATAATTCAAGGCTTAGCATTTGTATCAACTCCTTCAAAAGGCAGCCCCTATTTTTTTCAGGCCAGGGCTTTGTGCCTCTTCTCTGTTTCATAGCCTCTTGTACTCCCCACCACCAGGACATGAACACAATTATCTATTTGCCTCTGTTTCCTCAGCCTTCAAGTCGGTCTTTCAAAGAAGAGCAAACATAATGTTACTCATGTTTTTATACTATGTCTGGGCATCTAACTCAACATAGGTACTCCATAATTATTTTTATTTATTTAGAAAATATACAGTGGGTTTTTTTTTTTTTTTGCTATTTTTTTTTTATTTTTCCCAAATACGTTTATTATATTTGTTAAAAGAAAGGCTGACTGGGGCACCTGGGTGGCTCCATCAGTTAGACGTCTGCCTTTGGCTCGGGTCATGACCCAGGGTCCTGGGATGGAGCCTTGCATCAGGCGCCCTGCTCAGCCTCTCCCTCTCCATCTGCCTCTCCCCTGCTCATGCTCTCTCTGTCTCTTTGTCAAATAAGTAAATGAAATCTTTAAAAAAAAAAAGTCTGTTAAATCTGAAAACAATTAAAAAGTTATCACTGGACGGTGCCTGCGTGGCTCAGTTGGTTGAGCATTGCCTTCAGCTCAGGTCATGCAGGGTCCTGGAATCTAGCCCCTGCTCAGCAGGGAGCCTGCTTCCCCCTTCCCTCTGCCTCCCTTTCTGCCTACTTATGATCTCTCTCTCTCTCTCTGTCAAATAAATAAATAAAATCTTTTTTTTAAAAAAAAGCTATTAAAATAGATATTAATAACAATAATAAAACTTTGTAACATGGCAAACTTAGCTGTTTCTTGTAAAACAATATAAAATAACATTTTTATTTTATAGCTTTTATATGTTAATAACAATATTTTTATTGTAAAATAAAATTTTATTTTTCTATTTTAAGGTTTTACTCTGATCGTCTTCTATTAAAGTGTATGCTGCTTAATTAAAACAAATGTTTTCTTCTTTTCCCATTGAACACTAAATAATCCTCAAATATTACCTCTGATTGGTGACAGTAATGATAACATCCAATTAGAGAGTAGGTTTCTTCAGACATACCTGTAAGAAAGAGATTCCTCTACATGATTCTACCAAGTGAAAAGTATTATGTCTAACTTGTGAGGAGGAATGACTTGTTTGCTTGGCATACGTCCCAAATTTGGTGCTCCACTTCAGTAACTACAGCCTTGAAGAACTAAAAAGAAGAAGCCATACTATTTCTAGATGTACAGTAGTCTACTCTGTGATCCGAAGTAATTAAAACACAGAGTGAAACCTTTCAAGCGAAAGGAGCCAAATGTATGGTAGGTTTCTGAGAAATCAAAAGGAAATAGAAAAGCAAACAAGACTGCTTACTTGATAAAGTGTCAGCACAACAATTTATTAGAGTGTGAAAGATTTAGTCAGTCAGCAATTTTCTTTTAACTGCACACACTACTAATTTTACCTTTACTCTTTCATTTCATTTTGGATTAAATTGGTCAGAGTGGTGATGTCATGCAGCCACATGTGTTAGAGAGGTCATCTTTCCTCCTGGCCTGAGGAATTTTGTGGAATGGCTTCAGCGATGGTAGCACACTTTCCTTTCTGTTTCTCACTCACTCGTCATTCGGGGAGGGAATGAGCAGCGTCAGTTTCGTCTTTTCTTCTGACTCTTACTAGCTCTGCCTGACTGTAGAGGGAGTGCAGTCTGAATGTGGTGATTTGAATAAAAAAAATGACCTGATTCTCTGCCTGTCCCTCTATCCGTGTCCTTGCAGTGCAGTTTTGCATGTCTTCCCCTCAAGAGATGGAGTCTGTTTTCCCACTCCCTGGATGTAGGCTGGTTGTGTGACTTGCCTAGATTAGCAGAATGCAGCAGAAGTGAAAATATGCCTTGTTATCTTTGTTCTCTGTGAAGCCTGATGTGCGATACAAGTGAGCCCAGACTGGTCTGCTGGAGGAGAGGATTTGCCCCAGTTGAGGGCACCCTAAACCAGCCAGCTAGACCTGGCTTCATGAATGAGCCCAGCCAAGTTAAGTTTTTGGCCAACTCATAGACATGTGAACACAGATAAATGTTTCTTGTGTAGGTCACTAAGATTTTGTGGTTATGTGTTACACATCAGTGAGGAGACAATGGAAAACGGAGGCATCCTGTGTGTTTTCTCAATTGGCTCCAAACTCAGGGATAGCAGAGATAGTACGATGAATTGATGCCCTGAAACCCATATTCAGACAATTTTGTTATGGAAAAAATATTTTGCATGAACTCCATAAATTATATAATGTATAGTCTTGTGTTGTCATTTAAACATATAATTATTATCACAAGTTATTACAACTGGTCCATCTCCTAAAATCTTTGGTCCAATTGTACCCTAAAATTAAAAAAAAAAATTTCCAATAGACAGCAGAAATCTTAATGAATAATTGGCTGATTTATAAATTAGTAATATATATTTGTAAGTGCTTTTGAACTTACCATGAGGAAAGCACTTCTTCCCATTTGTTGATGTATCCCTGGCAATCAATGAAAATCTGACCCATTTCAGGAAATAAGAATTACCCTAAGTCACACATTTGTTTGTATTTTTTAGATCACTTGGTAGTATAGGGTTTTTGGGGTTGTTTTTTTTTTTTTTTTTTTGAGATACAGTGTACTTTGAATCATTCACTTATTCATCCATTAGCATTTATTCAGCATCTGCTGGGAACAGGCTGCCATTATGGTCATCCAAGCAACACGGCAGTGAACTATATAGACAAGGTGATGGCCTTTACAGAGTTTATATTCTGGTGGGAAACGTAGACAATGAACAAATCTTACAAATAAATTGTATCATCAGGTTAGAATAAATGATATGAAGGAAAGAAATAAGATAAATTTAGAGTGTAATGGAGAGGGATAGCCACTTTAGAAAGGGTGGTCAGGGCAGCCTCTGTGAGGAACCCATATGTGAGCAGAGACCAGAATGAAGGGAGAAGGTGAGCCTCCCAATTATTTGGGGGAAATGTGCTTCAGCCAGGGAACCACAGTGTAAAGAAACTAGTATTTTCACAAAGAACATATGAAGAGATGGTTTTCTTCTTAACAAACTCAAATTGTTGCTTCTGTGATGTATTTGATTCTTTGGAAGGAATGAGAGAGAAGCAAAATGGTGGCAGGAGAAATAGGAGGAGAAACTGGGAGGGGACTACTAGGTACCCATTCAAAAAAGAGCATATCAACCCTCATGGAAAAAAAAAAAAGAAAATAGTTACCTAGAGACTTATCTGTAATCATTGGTAAAGAGCATTTATTACTTGGAGCTATTTGTATTGCAGAATCGTGATTGAGTGGTTGTATAAGGTGGGATAAAAGCTGTCTATTGATTAATAACCAACCCTTTGCACACATTCCTTTGATAGAATTGAGCTATCATTAAAGACTGTCATTGCCCATTCTATAGACCAGTATGTTCTATGTAGTTTCTTCAACTGAGACATAGTCTTTGTATTAATGAACAGACTCATTACTAGTTAAATAAGTTAAATAATTTATAAGTAGTCCTCTGTTGACATTAGAGTGGCAATACTAACCTGAGTGCACTAGCCTTCTCTTTATCTGGGATGCTAAGTTGAATAGATGTCCCCAAAATTCACGTCCAGTGTCTAATCACAATCTGTAAATGTGACCTTATAGTCACAATAAGTCTTTAGGGTCAAATGAGGTCTCTGCAATGTAATCAACTTACGAAGAGGTCCCACTGGGGTAGAGTGGGTCCTAAATCCACGATATGGATCGTCCTTCAGAGGCTCTGGAGGGAGCATGGCCCCAGTGACAACTTGATTTTGCACTTTGAGCCCTCAGAACTGCAAGAAGTAAATTTCTGTGGTTTGAAGCCACCAAGTTTGTAGTAATATTATACAGCAGCCCTAAGAAACCAGTATACCTGGAATTAAATTGTGGGGATACTCCTTCTGGCTAAGTGACAGTGACCATACTTAGTTAATGGTTTTTAGAGCATGAGAATATGATAAAATGCACTGAAAACTAAAGTTGTCTTGAGTAAAATATAACATTTCATGAAAGAATTAGAAAACATGGTAAGATGTTTTAGTCATCATGAGATGATGTAAATTTTCTGAATTTATGTTGTTTTTCTGTAAATAAGTTGAAAGAGTAAAATAAAATGTGTTTCTATAGAGCAATACAGATTAATAGTTTGGAAGGTTCATTTGTTTAACAAAAGCTTATAGAATCAGGCACAGTGCTAAGTGCTGAGATAAATAAATATTTTTATAATAGATAAATAAATATTTTTGAGTTCAATCTTTGCACCTAGACTTTGATGTGCTTTGAAAATTCTCTTAATAATATTTCCTAGTTGTTTAGATCAGGGAAAGGAATACATTAGATTTCATAATACAACTGGCTGCTTACTTGTCTTTCCCCCATTCTCCATGGGTAATTAAGGGATGAAGTAGAATGTCAATGAATATGCCGCCTCAAGAATGTCATGGCTAATATTATCCCAAATGTTGTGACCCACATGTCAAAGGAGTTTTACGAGTGGGCTAGAAAATAAAAAATTTTAGGCAGAGCCAGAGAGTAATTAGTGCTGTGGTCTATGTCATACTATGCCTGGTGAGGATATTAAAGAGCTTTAGTTAAGTCAAAGGTTTGACTAATGTTCAGAGTTTTCCTGTTGGCTCTATAGCGCAAACTAACAATATAGACCATTTGTCATTGTCAGCACCTAAGGCTGCATTTGAAAATGTCCAACAACCCCCTGAATAAAATGCTGGTTCCCAGCAATAATTCTGACGTCTTTACATTCTCAGTTCCTCATGGCTCAGCCCCTCCTCTTGGAATACTTTTTGGAAGACTTCAGCTGCAGGGAGCATAGGTTGTGTGTACCAGGAATAGAGGAAGGTTTGAATTCTACTAGGGCTCACGAAGAGTTTCCTGTTTTGCTGTAAAGTGGACAGGTTTGCATTGTGTTGGATCAATGGTGGCCACCATTATTTCCATGTTTTCCACATAGCATGAGATCCTTGAGACTGAGGGTCCTGCATTGCTAATCTTTGTACACCATAGCTTCTAGTTCAATGCTTAACACATGGCAGGAATTCAATATGTGTTAGTTGAATTAAAATGCAATATTTAGACATAAAAGAAACTTTTTGTATTGGATGAGTTCTGCTTATTTCTGGACCAACTTATCATGGAGGAGAGTAGAACATTTTTTTTGTAGCTTTTAGAAATAGGAGATTTCTAGTGTGCTTAGATGCTCAGGGACATTTTAACCTCTTCACCATGTAAGGCTGCAAATTTGTTTTAGGATTCCTTATGACAGAGGGTTGGGGCCATTTGGTAATGTCTGCAGGAATAGAGTATAAAGGACCGGAGCTTCTGTGCCACCCAGTTTTGGCCAATAAGGCACCTTTGGTGTCACCAACCTAGTTTGCCCTTTTCTTTTTTTTAAAGAAAAAAAATTGGGGCGCCTGGGTGGCTCAATGGGTTAGGCATCTGCCTACTGCTCAGGTCATGATCTCAGGGTCCTGGGATAGAGCCCCACATCGGGCTCTCTGCTCAGCAGGGAGCCTGCTTCCCCCGCCCTCTCTGTCTGCCTCTCTGCTACTTGTGATCTCTCTCTGTCAAATAAATGAATAAGATCTTAAAAAAATAAAATTGCAAGACTGATTGCTCACCTGAGAGGTTGAATAAAAAAATTCCAGACTTGTTTTGGAAGAAATGGTAACATAGAAATGTTTACTATTCACAATGTCTTTTGGATCAAAAACTTTCAAGTTTTCAAAACAGTGGGAAGGGGGGCTGTTACAGGGACCGCTTTTCTTTTTCAAGGGAATTAGGACCCAAACATGGATCCGTGTACTCTGTGGGTAGGCACATACCGAAAGTGACTTTTTTTTCCTCCTCTAAGTAAATGGAGTTTAGGACATAGAGAGATTTGTTCTTTGATTTTCCAGGCTATAGCTATTATTTCAAGTTTTGAGATGGTTATTGTTTGTCCTTGGGGCTAACATCCCGAGTAAAATGGTGTCTTTAATGATTAATTCTCTAGCCATAGAGGTAATAATTAGCCCAATGAAAATATGTTTAATGGCCTTTTTCTCATATGTTTTTAATACAATTTCCCCAAGTTCTGGCTTTTATACTGCTCCAAACCTTAAAAGAGCAGCCACAAAGCATAAGGCAGAGCAGAGGTATTCTACATGTCTTCATTGTCTCTGCAGCCTACCTCTATTCAAGCCAGCAGCTGAGCTCCCACTGTTTGTTTTCTAATTCTGTATGTTTGCAAGCTCTTGAAGACATTTTTTTTTTCTGTTTACCTCTTTGATTGCTCTGAATAAGACAAAATGCATTCTGTTGAATGCCAACACTGTGATTCAATGGATAATTGAATATAATTCCCCCCTCCCTTTTTCTTTCTTTTTTTTTTTTACTTTTGCTGATAATCATTCCTCTTAACTAAACATTATAATTAGCATTCTGTGTTTCTTAACAGCTGTTTTCCCGCTAGTCATCTTAAAAACCATAAGAGAAAAACTTGTGTTTTTCTTCAAGTCATTTTTGTCTTCAGATCCCTGGCTTTGTTTTTCTCATCTGCTGCGCTTCAAAAATAATTCTATTTTCATGTAATGCAACTTTAAATAGTTTTTTTAACAGAAATTTTTCTTCAGTATTTGTTTTCCTTCCAGTTTTTTGCTCTCTTATTCCAATACATGAAGAAAAAATCTTCTGGAAGGTTTTCCTTAAACAAATAAGTTCTATGATTTTAACAGCTGCACCTGACTTGAAAATATTAAATTATGAGAATACATATGAAACTCATAATGTACTTAACATGATTCTTTATAAAGACCATTCCATATGTACCTTTACACAATGTCTGTATATTATTACTAGAGTCAGAGAATTCTAGAAAGATGTTATGATTTATCAAAATTCAAACTATTTAAGGCTTCATGGAACATACTTATTCATAGAAATAGGTTAACCAGAACCAATTAAGAATTTCTGCAGTATGATTTGATGCAGTAAACATTACTTCAGATAAATCTTTGTTGGTACGGTAGCCTAATGCAGTGAGAGATCTATTTAGAATAGGCATCTAGTTTCATGCTTAAAGAAATTCATTTTATGCCATGGTTTACTTTGAGATATGTTACAGGTGAATGCATTGCACTATTCCTCAGCTTTTCTAGCTCTGCATTGGTGTTCATGAATATTAATCACCTTACTTCCACTTTGCCCAGTAATAGAAGTTACCAGAGGTCAGGCAGTGCAAGAAGGTACATCAATGCCTAGTGGAATGTGGAAAGTAAACCACCGAATAACAATCCACAAGACTACCCTTTACTCTGAAAAAATAACGCTCTCTGCACTGTGTCCAGATTTGACTCTCTAGAATTTATATGTATATTATAATTGGGTATTTACATTATCATTTCTAGATGAGTATTTCTTGGCCCTTCTTCAGCTGTCTCCAATCACTTGAATTCGTTCTACTTTCTAAGAAGCTTATGTCTCTTAGATGTGATAAAAAAGCATTTGTGTGTTGGTGAAAGAGTTCAAGAGCAATAAAATGAATCAGAGAAAAACTGTAATCAATATTCCTTTAGGTAACAAATACTAAAAATAACACTTATATACATAAGACAACAAGCACAGTTCATACTTTTAGACTCTTAGCTTAAATATTGTTATTTGTAGTTATTTTGTCAGCTCATATTAAAATCTATGGACCTTATTTAAAATAGTTAAGAACTATTGTGAGAAACCAATGTTTATAAAATATTAAACACATAAGGCAATTTAGAAAGTTGGTGAATTTAGATTAGATTTAAAAATTAGATTTAAAAAAAAAGATTTAGGAAGTTGGTAAAAACATTTTTGAAAAGAACTAAGTAACCATTTTTCTCCAGTCCTATTTTCCAGGAGATATTTTTCTGGAAGTTTGATCTTCAGATTTCCTCTGAAGTTTGATCCATCTAATATATTGTCATTTAAATTACCACCTTAATAAACATACTCCCTGACTGACCCTCTAAAAGCAGATTAAAATGGGGGGGCGGGGCGGATGGAAGGAAAAATATAAAGAAAATGAAATACTGCATTTGGACCTGGAGATAACTTAATACATTATGATGCATCATGTGTTTCATCAGAATTATCATGGAAAGGGGAGGGAATATATAGATTCAGTTATCCTACCCATTCTAAAGACAAGAATACAAATATTGTCTATACCATTTCAAGTAGAAAAAAATACATTCATATCAGCTGCTGATGATTTTGCTGAAGATAATCTTTGTTTTTAAGAGTCACATGGTTCTGTTAGAGAAAATTGCACCCAAGGGGCCCAGGCTCACATCCTCTCATCTTGGGCAAGCTCTCTGACTTTCTGGTCCTCTCTCTCCTCTGTGCAAAATGGGCGTAGCAAGAGTATTATACTAAGTAATTCATAGGGTTGTTTGTATTAATGACACAGAAATGTATGCAAGGGCATTCTGAACATCATAAGACAATATTATTACTCTACCAATATTTTATTATTACTGTATGTACTAAAACAATCTCCAAAGGCAATACATCATGAAGAAACTATTACAGAAATGATCATACTGATATTCAATCCTTCTTTTCTTCTCTTTAGGAATCTGAATTTTATAGTTGATGAGACAGAATGATTAAACAATTTATTTATACTTGTATGGCCAATTAATGACCGAACCATGAGTGTTTATCTTGTATATTTAGTGAAAGAGTTTAGTTATGAAGAAGTCATGATATACAAAAAGAAAATTATAAAAATCTTGATAATCTGGCACTAATGAAATAAAATTATTGCCAGATTTTTAAATAAATACCGAAAAAAGTTATGAGAAAGACCTCTTGAAGTCCACACATTTTCGTTCATCCATTTACTCAACTATGTAATGATAAGCTACATTTATACTGAGCAATATGCTAGAGAATCAAATGTTAATAGTATACAATTCTGCCTTAAGGCACTCACTCTGCAGTGAAGATGCTCCCTCACTTTTAACATGTAAATAATTGATAGTGAAAGGATGTTTAGAAAACTTCCCTAAGACATTTTGTATCCCTTCAGTCTAATATTGACGGCAAAATATCTTTGAGATAAGACAGATTAATAAGACAAGATCTCTGCCTGCAAGGAGCTTGTAAACTAGAGGCACTAGAAAATTCATATTTTTAATCCTGTATTTTAGGCAGATTTTTTCCAGTGGAGTCAGAGACATTGCTGCTTAACCAATGGTACTGGAATAATGTGTTTCCTTAATATTCTGGCTCAACTTTTACTGTAATTCCTAGAGAGATATTGTAAATACCACCAATTCCTGAATCATATTTTTTCATTTGACTTTGTTACCCAATGGAAATGGTGGAAGTAGGCCAGTGGTTTGCTTTATGTGCATTTCAGTTGTACCCTAAGACAGATGAGCAATTAGGCAGGGCTTACTACTGAACCCACTCCTCCAACCTACATAAAGAAGCACTGCTTCTATCTTTTAGGTATGAGCTTTTAGAAGACTTGGATTGAACATAGAGCCCTACTGAATAAAAGCATGAATGCCAATTTTTGTCGAGCTATTAAATGTGGGATCAGGGGGTGAGAAATGTCAAAGTAATTAAACGAGAAGTCATTAGGCTGGAAATGGTTCTGATGCCTTGGTAGCCTACGTAAGCAAACCAGAAGTAAGCCAGAGTCCGTGCACTCAAATCTGAGAAAAATGAAACATAAGAACAACCAATCACAAACAGCCAACCAGGCTTTCTCAATTAAGTCAACTGTTTAAGCTGCAGACAACCAAAATTTTCTTTGCATTCCTTCTACCTCCTCTCTATAAAAACCTCCCCCAGCTCTGGCTAGTGGAAGACTCCTAACCCACATCAAGTTTGGCAGTGTCCAATTCAAATAGATTTCTGTACACACATAAATTCTTGAAAATTTAAAAATCCCTCAGTTTATCTTTTAATAGTTGGCAATATGTTTCCTGATAAATGATTGAAAATGAGTGTGATGTAAATTGGATTATATCCTTGATTTTTCCTTTTCATTATGATTTTTTTTTTCATTTGAACTTTTTAGGGAAGGTATAACAAGTATGGCAAAGATAATAAATATAATCGTGCAAGCCATTTCATCTAGAATGATTGAAGTATCTTGTCAGGGGTGCCTGGGTGGCTCAGTCGTTAAGCATCTGCCTTTGGCTCAGGTCATGATCCCAGGGTCCTGGGACTGAGCCCTGTGTCAGACCCCTTGCTCATGGGGAGCCTGCTTCTCCCTTTCCTTCTGCCCTCTGCTGCTCCCCTTCCCCGCTCATGCTCTCTTGTGCTCTCTTAAGTGAATAAGTAAAATCTTTTAAAAAAAACACTAAAAAATTAAGTATCTTGTCAATTAAATAAGTGAAATATGACTTTTGTCTTTTGGCTATATACATATATATGTATACATGTGTATATATGTGTATCTATATGTACATATATGTATATACATATATACATACATGTGTGTATATATATAAAGATGAATGACTCTTTTGAGTGATCAGTCCTGATTTTCCTAGATATCTGATGTCAAAATATTGTAGTCACATGGGGCTAGTATAACATTTTTCAAGAATCCTATCAAACGTGACCTTTTGTGTTAAACCGTCTCCAGCTCCCACAGAAAACTTGGTGGTTTTGGCACATGGTCTGTTATAACAGTTAAATTCTCAAGTTTAAAGAACGCCGCTGAAACATTTTGTACCCTGATACTCTCTATGTCAGAAGCCCACAATATGAGACTTCCATCCTTGCATCTTATAAGAAAGGCCACCCCATCTGCTTAGCAAACATTCTCATTATTGATATGATCATCAGTAACCTCTACTCCTACAACCTCCTCTCACTGCCTTTTATTGCCAATTTTTTTCAAAAAAGTGACATGAACATCGTCCTAACTTCCTCGAGCACATGAATACATTCTGTAAGCCACTTCTGTCCTGTTCTCTGTCCCCTAACCACCAGCAAAACTGTTCGTGTCAAGTCTCCAGAAAACTTGCATACTGTCACATCATATGATGATATGACATTTTGAAATATTAGGGGTGTGAGTGTGTGTTCTCATTATTTCCTATTTCCTCTACCTTTTCCTGGTTTAAGAGTCTTTAAAACAAGTTTTCTGTACTTGTACTTCCAGATAGCACTGTTTTGATAGATAAATAAAAATGAAAGTCTTGATGTTTTGATACTTACTTTCAGATCTTTGAAACACAAAGAAAATTTCTTGAGAGAAAATAGATTTCTGAGTTTTGCTTAAAGACCTGAGGATTTTAATCTTTAATCTCCCCATCTTCGTTTTATATAAAAGGTCTCCTTTTTGATTAGTCTTCATCTCAACACACTCAACCGATAATTTCTTTTTCTTGATTTTTCTCCTTTAGGAACATATTTTTTTAAAGAAAACATTTACTTCCAGACTTAAATTTAGGTTGTTGTCATTCTACTCTCAAGACTGGTTCCATTTTAAGCTTGCTTTGTTGTTATGGAGGAAAAGCTACCAAATCTGGGGAGGGGTTTTGAGGTGTGTTGAGTGCCGGGATAGTGCTTCATTTCTAGACTTCCCGAAGTCACGGAACACAGTCTGGTCCCCAACTCATTTAGCTCTAATTTATTTAATTTAATTCAGTAGATGCTAGGTCCTGGGTAATGTGTAAGGCCCTGGGAATACAATGATAACAATAAAAAAAAAATGGCCATTTGGAAGGTGTGTGCTCTCTCTGTAGATGTGTGGAAATTTCCTCTATACGCCGTAACTCTGAATGCTGTAGAAGTCAGCCCATAGTCTGGGTTCTCCCATCTTCACTTAAAAGTACAGAAAGCTTTTATCCGGAGCACAGTGGGCTAATGGCTCCAGTTCTGCTCTGCTTCTTTTTGCAAACCCAGTGTCCCTAGGAATATGCCTTAAGCAAATTATCTACATTCTTCTCAAAGCAGGTCTCAGGATTCTTCTTTATTTAAGAGAGAGGCTTGAACTCCTTGAAATGGAGGCTGCATGCATTTTTTCTTTTTCTTTTTTTTTTTACATTAAGTCTAGTGGTTTTCTTGGGCTTCAGTGAGAAACTCTTATAATTATAGCTTTTGTTCTTCATCCCCCCTCCCCAAAATATTATTAATCATTTAATTTGTTGCTTTTTAAAAATCGTTATTGGTCATATGGTTTATATTTGTTTTGGTATAAGTAGTGCAAATTTGAATTACATTTTTTTGGTTGTCTTTTTTTTTACTTTTAGATGTCTAGTATGTGACTTTTATACTAGAAAATGATATTTTATTCTGAAAAAGAATTTTTTTCAGAAAGTTGTCTGTGCTTTAAACATATGTAAACACATTAATGATGTTATGTCATTAGTTGACGAGATTTCACATCGGACACTATACTCTTGCCTACCATTGAACCATCACTGGTTTAATAAATTTGTTCAAGATTAGTATTTTCTGTTCTCATAGTACTTTCCTACTTGGGATTTTGAACCAAAATCATCTTTGTTCCCACATTCACTGGTTTCATCTATGTGTGTCCACCCCATATTATGTATTATGTATTATATTCAGCATTCCCATATTTTATATAACATACAGTGGAAAGGAAATGTCATACTCTAATATAACTTTGATTCCAGAAATATTACATAGTTTGTGCAGACTTTGAAAAAATCTTCTTATGCTTAAAGTCATCACCAGGAATAATAATAATGCATGAACAAAGACTGCTTGGGGAAATAAACCAGTTCTCCTACTATAACAAAATAGACCCAAAAAAGCTGGAAGAACATGAAGGGGATTAGAAACAGAACAGAAAAAGGGGAACAGAAAAAGGTTATACTGTAAGATCATTTCTGGAAGACACTGGGTAGGCATTTGGGTGAATATAAGAGGCATCAAATAAAAGAGAAAAAATACTATAAAAGAATGAATAAAATTATCACTTTTTGTTGATGAAATGGCTACATCTTTAAAAATCCAGAAGACACTATTAAAAATCAAGTAGATTTAGTAAAGGAATTTGATAAGATGCCTGGATGCAAGGTAAGTACACATATCAAATAACTTTTCTCTTTTCACCAAGAATACCAATTCACCTGGAACTAAAATTGTGAAAGTATTTTTCCATAATAGTCATAACAATCATAATATACTTAAAATTAAGTTATCAAAAATATAAAAGCCTCAGTGAAGAAATACATAACATATAAAACACATGCAAGTTGTAAGGCCATGTTTAAGTTCTTGCTAAATAAAACAGAATAATAACTAACAGAAATATATGCCATATTCATACGTGAGAAGACAATATCTGAAAATGTCAATTCTCCTAAAAGTGATATAAAAACTTACTACAATTAAAATTTGTATTCATTCCCTGCTGCTATATCACAAATTGCCTCTACTTTATCAGCTTAAAACACACTTACATTTATTGCCTCATGTACGATTGTAGGTGGGGAGTCTGGCAAAGCTTAATGAGGCTTTCTGGGTGAGTTTTTCATCCAGCTACTATTGACAAGTCAGCTGGGGCTGCGGTCTCCACTGGGGAAATGTCCACTCTTAATCTCACTCCAGTTTTTGGCAGGATTCGTCTCCCGTGGCTATGGGACTGAAGTCTCCTCCTCTGTCTCCATTCTTGTTTGTTTGCTTTCTTTTGCTAGTTGTCAGCCAAGGGGAAGATTTCAGGCAGCAGAGACCGTCCATAGCTCCTTGCCATGTGGCTTTGTCCCTAGCTCCTCTCAGCGAGGTAGCTTCCTCTTTCATGGCCAGGGTGGGAGTCTAAATTTTCAGCTTGTGATGGTGGAGCTCAACGTATAAATAAAATTATAATCATGAGAGTGATAGCTCATCACTTTTGACATAAAACATAACCTAATCTAGAACAATATTCTAACCTAGAACAATATTCTAGGTTCTAATACCTAGAACCTAACCTAGAACAATATTCTAATACTTCAGCAAATTATATTGGTTAGAGGCAAGTCACAGGTCCCACTCACACTCAATAAGAGGATGATGATACGAGATGCGAATATGGGGGCACTCTCAGGACTGTTTGTCACACAAGTCAAAGAACTCTTAAATTAGAATGATGCCTCCTACTTTTAACATTTGTTGTTTTAATCACTATCATCACTGATGTAGAGCAAATGAACTCAACCAGAATAAATGTCTGGCAGATTGTTTTTAAATTAAGAGCCTATCTATAAGGTATCTTTGCAATATTTTTTTTCAAGTAAAATAAATGAGGAAAAGGATTATCTTTAAGTTATAATGTAAAATCCTAATTTTCCTTAATATAAAAAAAATTCTAATAAGGCCATTTGGGTTTTGCTAAAAATTCATTAATCTCTTCAGTAAAATCAGTGAAATTTAAACAATCATATTTTTTGGAACTCGAATATTCAAATATAGACAATGCCTACTGAACTCATTACCATGCAATCAATATAGACTTGGTGGCTTAATTATTAAAATCTTTTATATCTTTGCTATTTATTAGTTGTGTTTTCATTTTGTAATAAAATTAATTCTAGCTAAGCTCTAATTTCTTAATATTATAAAACTCAAGTGAATTTGTTTCATGCTTCAAATAATGCAACTTGCAGAAAGTAGCTGAAGTCTTTAAAAAATTAAATGTCATGGGAAATTATTATGCTCAGTTTTATATTTTAAACTTTTTATATTTTAAACAGCTCCACTAAAAATGCATGTATTTTTTTTTAAGATTTTATTTATTTATTTGACAGAGAGAGAGAGAGAGATCACAAGCAGGGGGAATGGCAGGCAGAGGGAGAAGCAGACTCCTTGCTGAGCAGGGAGCCATATGTGGGCCTTGATCTGAGGACCCTGGGATCATGACCTGGGCCGAAGGTAGACGCTTAACCGTCTGAGCCACCAGGTGCCCCAGAAGACCACTACTTTATGGCATCTATTTTTGTCCTTAATATGCTAAATACAGAAATAAAAGTCTTTTTTTTTTTATTAGCAAGTCATCAGTAGGCATTGTCTATATTTGAATATTTGAGTTCCAAAAAATATGATTGTTTAAATTTCCCTTCATTCCACAGATTTCACTGATATGCAGAATCAATAAAATAAGAATTATACTTTCTTCTCCTATTGCAAAGTCAGAATGTATATATGTAGAAAGCATTAGATGGAGATTTTAAGGGGTAGTAGTACACTAGACATTATTATCAGTTTGTCTATACTGTTTCCAAATTAGTTACCTCGTATTTCACCTGTTTCTGGTTGGTGTCTGTACTGCTTTGTTACCAAACCAGAGTAGGTCTGCTCCTTGGTGAATTAGAGACAGAGACCACAGCAAGTGGAGTTGCCTCACAGAGTCATATTTATCTGTTCCAATAAGGAGATTATGGGGAATAAGTTCCAAAGCTGTAACACCTTGAACAAGGGAGAGCCAGCTGCTTTTATTAGGGCTTGGGATGAATATTCAAAGGCAGGGTTTTAATGTTGTATTGAGGCTGAGGCACTTTCTGATTCATCTGCACCAGTGTCTTCCTCCAATGTTTCATTCTGTTCCAGCGGTTTCTTCCTTATTTCATTTCTAAAAGGCAAGATTGACCATTAAGCACAAGCTTCTAGGTGTTTTCTGAGTTGGGGGGTCAGTTCTGAGTCCAGGGGTCAGGCTGTTGACAAAATCGGTCCTCTGGTTTTATTCTTGCTCCTCATTCCTTCACACCTCATGGAGTGAAGGTCCGTTTTCTGCAGCTACTTTCTGCTGGATGTGGCTGTTGTCTTGAATATAGCAGAGGAGCAGAACTGTTTCCCAGCTAGTCTGAGACTTGTTTGTGTGTCACGAGGTTTAGCCCCAAGCTGTGTGTACCCTAGTGTTACTACCATCTGTAATTTTATGGTCTCTGTCCGCTTGGTCACAAGTTATACCAAACAGTTAAATGCGTGAAGTCCAAAAAGTAGTAAAAGTAGCAGGATTATTAGTGGCCCCAGAAAGAGGAGAAACCACATGATGGATGTAGTGCCATTTTGATAGCCTGCCAGACCTCACTGGAAGATCCTCCTTTTTGGTTGAAGGTATTCAGCCAAGTTCTAGTTTTGCATACAGAGTTCTGTTGCATGCTACTTTCAATTTTTCTTAAATATTTGATGTTTTTGATTCCATTGTCAATTATATAACTTAAAAAATTAATTCTGTTTATTGGTGGTATTCATAAATTCAGTTGATTTTTATTCATTGGTTATATCATGTGATCTTGCTAAAACTATTTATTATGTCTAATGTGTTTGCCTGTGTGATTTCTGGGGGTTTCTACAAAAAACATTTTAGAGTTCATGTCTTTTCTATAATCCATATACTCTACTTCTATTTTCTTATTGAAATGTCTAGGAATGCTCATTTAATGTCGATTAGAAGAATTAATAGTGGTACTCTGCTTCTGATATCTGAAGAAATGTTCTAATATTATAGCATTAAATATGACATTTGCTTTAGGTGTGTTGTCGATACATTTTTTAGTAAAGAAATTGATTTAATCTATTTTTAGTTTGTTAAGGGCTTATATAAAATAATTGTGATAAATTTTATATTTTTCTCTCACATGTGGAACATAAGGAAAAACATGGAGGGCATTGTGAGAAGGAAGGGAAAGGGGAAAGGGGGGAAATCAGAGGGGGAGATGAGCCATGAGAGACTGTGGACTCTGAGCAACAAACCGAGGGTTTTGGGGGGCGTGGGGTGGTTGGGCAAGGCTGGTGGTGGGTATTGAGGAGGGCACGTATTGCATGGAGCACTGGGTGTGGTGCATGAACAATAAATCTTGTAACACTAAAAAAATAAACATATTTGGGAGAAAAAAATTTATATTTTTCCTTTTCTGGATTTGATAAAAATTTTCTCTTATAGCAAAATAGCAATGCTATAAGAAATAAGATTTTTTTCCTTTAGTGAATAAATGTCATTAATATATTGTCTAATGATTTTATATAAAAATAACCTGGAATAAGCCTCCTTTTGAGATGGTATATTATCATTTTTATACATATTATTGGATTCTATTTGCAAATATTTTGTTTAGAATTTTTACACCACTGTTTATGAGATTGGCCTATAATTATTCTTTCTTCTAATATTTTTGTCAAATTTTGGCATCAAGCTTTCATTGGTTTCCTAAAACAAGTTGGTATTTTTACTTTTTATATTCGCTAGAAGAGATTTTTGTCAAATTGGTCAAAATCTAAGGTGTCTGAGTGTCTCAGTTTGTTAAGCATCTGCTTTTGGCTCAGGTCATGATCCCAGGGTCCTGGGACTGAGCTCCACATTGGGCTCCCTGCTCAGCCAAAAGACTGCTTCTCCCTCTCCCTTCATTCCTCATCCCTGCTTGTGCTCTCTCTCTGTCTCGTATAAATAAATAAAATCTTTAAAAAAATGGTCAAAATCTAATGCAGCGGGGCACCTGGGTGGCTCAGTGGGTTAAAGCCTCTGCCTTCGGCTCAGTTCATGATCTCAGGGTCCTGGGATCGAGCCCCACATCGAGCTCTCTGCTCAGCGGGGAGCCTGCTTCCCCCTCTCTCTCTGCCTGCCTCTCTGCCTACTTGTGATCTCTTTCTCTTTACCAAATAAATAAATAAATAAAATCTTAAAAAAACTCTAGTGCATTTTTCTGAGTCTGGCTTTTTTTCTGTGGGAAACTTTTTAATTACATATGCATTTAATTAACAGAAACACATGTACTTACAGTTTCTATTCCCCTTGTGTCAGATTTGTTGTGTTTTGTCTGTTATATCACTTTTTCAAATTTGGGTTAACTACATTTATAATAACCCGCTATTCTTTTCCTATCTGTATGGTCCATTATGATGTCTGGTTTTTCATTTCTGATAATGGTGATTTTTATTTTTCATTTTTTTTTCTTGCCAGGGGTTTAATTATGTTGATTTTCTCTGTTGGTTTTTTCCATCATTGATATCTGCTTTTATATCTGTTATTTCTTTGATCTACATTCTTGCTTATTGAAATGCATGCTTGAATCGTTGACTGTACTTCCTTTCATGTTTCTATCATATACATTTCAAGCTATAAATATCCTCTTCATAGAGTGGACAGCTACATCATACAAGTTTTGTCCTATTGAAATCACTCAGTGATTTATCTTTCACTCGTAAGGTATCCAGAAATAGATGTCTAATTTCCAAGTATCAGAACTTTCTTATAACCTGTTGTTGCCTACTTCCAGCTTAATTGTATTGTATATAATTGAAACCATATTCTGTATGACTGAAATACAGATAATTATTCATACCCCAGTACATGATGAATTTTGGTAAATGTTCCATGTGCACTTGAAAATAATATGTATTCTGCTATTCTTGGGTGTAATATTTCATTTTTATAATTAGTTCACAATTGTTCATAATGCTATTGGTATCTCAGATGCATTTTCCTTAGAGAAAATGAACGGTAGATAAGAACATACAGTAATAGCGTCAATAACTATATCGCCACCATACAAATTATGCTATAGTCTGCTTGGGAGTCCCAAAGCAATTTAACAAAGGTCATAGAAAAGATCTTTTTCAAAATGTGTCTTAGTAGGAGCTACTCCTGAATAGGAATGATCTTCCTATTCAGGTTTATAATCCTGAGCCCCATCTTTGCTGGAATGGATACACTGTAATTCCCTTATTTGGGGCAGGAATTAACTGAAACATTAGGGACTACTACTGGGGTCTGCTGTTAGGTGGAAGAGCCTTTCTACATGCTGAAGGAACTTGAACAATGGCTTGGTCCAAATCCCACATTTAACAAAATGAAGAAACTGAAGTCTCAAGTGGGTGAGAGGATTGCTCAGATCTCACTGCTTCAGTGGGAAAAGCTAGACTGGAAGAAGACACCCTAATGTTCATTCCCATTGATGGAGTAGACAGACAGAAAAGAGGGTAGTTATATAAATAAATTTATAGTTATATAAATAAAATAAATACATAATATGATCCTTGGCACAGAATTAGGCATTCAAAAATTGCCTCTCTTTCCCCCTCTGCTTTCTCTGTATTCTCCTTTCCCATCCAATATGGCATTTCTGTCACCTTCTATATGGAAAGGTAGACTAAAGTCACTTACCACAATTTCAGACTTCATGCTGTCTATTTTTTTGGGAATATACAAGTTCACTCTCATGGCCTGAAACCATAAATAGCTTGTCACTAAATAAAGGCATGTCCAAAATATAAAATAAATCCTGTGGAATTGACAAAGCAACTATAGGTCATATACAATCAGAAATAAATATAGAGCCTGAGTTTAAAAATTCTCTGCCACACACCAGATTTAAAATTGCTTTCCTTGGAAAGCTTATGTAGTCACATAGACAGAAAATTTGGCGTATCATCCGTTCACTTATTTTCCAGAGTCATGCTGATAATTTCAATTTGTTTTAACTGCTGAGTTGAATTGATTAGTGTTTCTGATGCTTGAATAGGTTACTAGCATGTAAACAACAGGGAAGGAGATAAACGATGTCATGGATTATTATGTCTTTGTATCTGATATATACTTAATTCTCTTTATGAGATGCCTGGGTGGCTCAGTGGGTTAAAACCTCTGCCTTCGGCTCAGGTCATGATCTCAGGGTCCTGGGATCGAGCCCTGCATTGGGCTCTCTGCTCAGCGGGGAGCCTGCTTCCCCCTCTCTGCCTGCCTCTTTGCCTACTTGTGATCTCTCTCTCTCTCTCTGTCAAATAAATAAAAAAATCTTTAAATTCTCTTTAATATTTTCCAAAGATACCCTCACAGGTAATGCTTCTGTCCAAGTTTTATGCCAATAAATTACAACTATGGAATATTTAATATTTAAGTATTTAATTCCATAAGAGCTTACAAAAAGGATTTTAAAGAGTCTTATTTCATTTTATTTTTTTAAGGTTTTAATTTTAATGCCAATTACTTAACATACAGTGTTATATTGGTTTCAGGTATAAATATAGTGGTTCAACAATTCCATACATGGGCTGCCTGGGTGGCTCAGTGGGTTAAAGCCTCTGCCTTCAGCTCAGGTCCTGATCTCAGGGTCCTGGGATCAAGCCCCACATTGGGCTCTCTGCTCAGCAAGGAGCCTGCTTCCCCCTCTCTCTCTGCCTGCCTCTCTTCCTACTTGTGATCGCTCTCTCTGTCAAATAAATAAATAAAATCTTAAAAGAAAAACAACAAAAACAATTCCATACATTACCCTGTGCTCATCATGACAAGTGCACACCTTAATCCCCATCACCTATTTCACTCATCCCCCCAACTCCTCCCTGGGGACCACAATTTGTTCTCTATAGTCAAGAGTCTGTTTCTTGGTTTGTCTCTCTCATTTTTCCCTATGTTCATTAGTTTGTTTCTTAAATTACACATGTGAGTGAAATTATAGAGCATTTGTCTTTCTCTGCCTGACTTATTTCATTTCGCATTATATTCTCTATGCTAGGCAATATTTTAAGTTCTTTTTTAATTCTCAAAATTGAGTTACTTATCATTTGATCTATTTACTGTAACATTATTTTAATATTTAGGCTTATTTGAAATAACTCAATCAGAAAAAGAAAATACCATATGATTTCACTTATATGTGGAATTTGAGAAATGAAACAGATGAACATAGGGGAAAAAAAGAAGCAAACCATAAAATGGACTCTTATTGATAGACAGCAAACTGAGGGTTGGTGGTGGGAGGTGAGCATGGGTGGGACTAGTTGGGTGGTACATATTAAGGAGGGTAGTTGTGATGAGCACTGAGAGTTATATGTAAGTGATGAGTCACTACCTACTACTCCTGAAACTTTTATTACTCTATACATTAACTATATGGAATTGAAATAAAAGCTTGAAACTAAACTAAACTAACTAAATAAATAAATGAATAAAATTTAGGCTTATTAAAGAGGAAATGGTGGTCCACCAGCCAGGTATTGTTTCTTGTAGTAGTGACTTTCTTTACATTCCTCCTTCCTTTTTCTTTATTTTCTCTGTCTACATTGCCCCCCATATTTGAAGTGGATTCTGGAGGAGTTACTATTCTATGTCAAAATATGAGGAGAAAATTTAGAGGGCAATATCTAGTCTTTTCTATATTAGTGATAATTAGAATGGTACACTGCAACTCTGTGGAGTAATAAAGAAAACAATCAACAATAGGTCTGGAAGGTCAGGGTGCTAAAAAGGAGGCCAAAAGGAAGAATAGAGTAATTCCACAGGCTGACTAACTTTGTGACTTTGGCAAGAAACGCACCCCCCCCCCCCCCGGACCCATTTTTTTCATTTATAAAGGAATTCGAATCAACAATCTCAGGGACTCCTTTTGACTTTAGGAATCTGTGATTCTCAGCTGAAAAATAAAAGCCAACCAGTATTTGAGATTATAATAGGTGAGTTATACCAGATAGCAAGGGTCTTACTGATGGCATTTACCTTTAATCAGATCCTCAGCTTTTTTGAGTAAATGCTCAAGTAAAACTAAGGTAAATCTCCAATATGATTTGATTCTGTGTGAAATTCTTGCTATTGTCTGTTTTTCATTTTTATGACATATAAGCAAAAAGGAGAAAGAGGACATATTTCTTACATCCAGTCTCTGGAGAGATGAAAATGGGGGAATGGAAGACATTTTGATTAGCAAACATAGCACATGTCTAACATGCCAGCTGGTCTACCCCCGGCATCTTGTGTTCACATTTCTCTAAAGTAAAAATTCAACATCAGGTATATATGTAGTAGATTGAAAATGGAACTCCCAAACATATCAGGTCCTAATCCCTAGAATCTGTGAATGTTACTTTATTTGGAAAAAAAGGGTCTTTCCAGATGTGATTAATTAAAGATCTTGAGATGGGGAAATTCCTTTGAAATTTGCATGGGCCCTAATGCCATCACAAGTGTCCTTAGAAGAGACAGGCGGGCTAGATTTTACAGACAGAAGAGGAGAAGCTCATGTGAAGATAGAGGCAGAGGGAGTGACTGACAAGACAAGAAATGCTAACAGCCTCTAGAAGTTGGAAGAAGCCAGATACGATTTTCCCCCAGATCCTCCCGAGGGAGTGTGGTCTTGCCAACACCTTGGTTTCAGCTCAGTGATACTTCTAGAGATACTTCTAGTCTCTGAGACTGTGAGAGAGAAATCTTCTGTTGTTTTCTATTGTGGTAATTTGCAACAGCAGCCACAGGAAGCTGCAACAGATCTGGTACAAGGAAGTGGGATGCTGCCGTATCAAATACCTAAAAATGTGGAAGTTGCTTCAGAATTGGGTAGTGGGAAGATGATAGGAAACAAAGTAGACATGGCAGACCTGGCTGAAAAATCTAGAGACCCTGAATAAATTCAGAAGGAAATGAGGAAAGCGTTATTTGAAACCGGAGGAAAGGAGACCTTTGTTAAATTGCAGCAAAAAATCCCCACTTAATTGTGTCTGGCAGTCACGTGGAGAACAGAACTTGTGAGTGATGAGCTTGGATATTTGGCTGAGGAGATTTTCAAGCAAAATGTTGAAGGTACATCCTTGATTCTTCTTGGTGCTGATGATAAAATGTGAGAGGAAAGAACTGTCAGGCAGAAAGTAATCATCACTTGCTGATGTTGAAGTTCTGAACCTATGCAAATTGCAGAAAATGCTAACATTAGGTGCTCCACTGTGAGGAAAGCAGGCCCTGGAGGAAAGGCCAAAGATTTGTCTGGGCAACCTTTTGCTAGTAGTGAAGATATTAGACATGTGACTCATGGACTCCATCAATAATCTCAGCAAAAACCAGAAATAGAGATGTGATCATCCACGAAAGACCTGTGGAAGACCATCTTCTTTAAGGCTGTGAGTTCTCATGATATACATGGCAGAACCTCAAGGTTGTTGGAAATGTTAGGTCAGCAGAAACACTTGGACTGAACAAGGCAGAGACAAGAAGAATTAAAAGAAAACTGTCTGGATTCTAAAATTCTACAGGCATGAAACAGGTTTATAAGACCATTCCACTACAAACATGGGCTACACTTCAAGAAAAAGGAAAACTGACTCTGGGGGCAGAGCCTTGAGCCCAGATGGTGGAGCTGTTGGTAGAGAGGGCAGAGCTGTGAGCCACAGAGGATTTTTCCTGGGATTTGAAACCTAGTGGAACTTTCCTTACTGGATTTTGAAATTACTTGGAACTGATGACTCTTTCCTTCCTTCCGTTTTCTCCTTTTTGGAACGAGAATCACTCTAACTGTTGGACTACATGGACTACATGTGTTCCACTATTGTATTTTTGGAACGACAAACTTGTTTTCTAGCTTCAGGGGTCCACAGATGCAAAGAAATACCCCATGATGGGTCATACCCAGTGTTTCACCTAGCCTTGGTTTAATGATTTAGATGATATCTGAGACCTTGGAGCTGAAGACAACTGGATACCATTTTAGACTTGAGTTGATACTCAGAGTCAGAAACTTTGAGGGATGCTGGGATGGAATGAATGCATTTTGCATGATAAATGGATGTGAATCTTTGGAAGCCAGATAATAAACCATGGTAGGCTGAAAAATGATTCCTTTACAATATCCGTGCCTAATCCATGGAACCTATAAATGTCACCCTATTTATTTATTATTTTTTTAAGATTTTATTTATTTGAGAGAGAGAGAATTAGAGAGAGAGGATGAGAGGGGTGAGGGTCAGAGGGAGAAGCAGACTCCTGGCTGAGCAGAGAGCCTGATATGGGAATTGATCCTGGGACTCCAGGATCATGACCTGAGCTGAAGGCAGTTGCTTAAGCAACTGAGCCACCCAGATGCCCATGTCACACTATTTAGGAAAATGTCTATGCGAATGCAATTAAGGTAAGGCTCTTGACATGGGGAAATTATCTTATATTATCTGGGTGGGTCCTAAATGCCATTGTTAGTGTCCTCATAACAGCGAAGTAAAGAGAGAGCTGACTACAGAAGAAAAGGAGGTTATGTGAAGTCAGACCAGAGAGATTTTAAGATTGGAATGATGTGTCATCAGATAGTGAGTGTGGACACCATTAGAACTGGAAGAAATAAGGAACAGATTTTCTCCTAGAGCTTCTGGAAAGAGTGCCGCACTGCCAAGACTTTGATTTTTGTCTAGTGGTACTTATTTCAAACTTCTGTCTTCCAGAAATTTGAGAGAATAGATTTCTGTTGTTTTAAGCCACCACGTTGGTGATAATTTGTTCCAGCAGGCAGGAGAAACTACTAAAAGGGCATAAAGAAACAAGGGATTCAGTTTGGCTAGACAGAGGATACACGCTGAGACGTGATAGTACCCCTAAGCTAATTTCCACTCCCTAAATCTTCATTAAGACCTCCAGAATACCTGGGAATAACTCAAAGGTAGACTAAGAAGCAGGGTAGACTGGAATGACCCTTTGCAACTAGAGATGTCTTGGTTTTGTTTTTAACAGTTCTGGTACTTGGGAGAACTCTGTGGAGTAGCAGACTTCAGGCCATTCTTCTGTGAGGAACATTCGGTGGTGTGACAGGTGATGGGGTGTGTGGGGGTTGGGCCTGTGGGGAATAAGGTTTCTGAAGACTAGACTAGAAAGCTCTCTTGTCCTTATGTTTTTGGAAGCCAGAGTTTGACCTGAATTTTTTAAAAAATTTATCGGAATAGATTTGCTAAGTGTCTTTATGTGTCCAGGGCCGTGTGAAATTCATACACACAGATTTACATGGGCTGGAGCAAGCTTCCTATTTATTTACAAGTTACAACAAATAACCTACATGTAGGCGTGTGAATACTCATTTGCTGGTACAGTAGGGACTGTTAGCTCTTTACCGCAGAAGCAAGACAAATCACTTCTTTTTCCTCTAAGTGTGGACAGAGTACTACACAATCTAGTAATAGATTCAGATGCACCATGATAGAGAAGAAAACTACTGGAAAAATAATAAGAGAAGGGCCAACTGCGGAATGGGGTGAGGTGTGGAGGAAATTAGCTCAGGGCCTCTCCCAGCTGTCTGGTTTTATCATCCTTTTAAGTGGTTTGCCTCATGTGAAAATGTAAACCTTTCATCCAATTGAGCTTCCTGGGGGTTTCAGTGGAAGAATGGTGAGAAACACATAAAACAGTAGATAACAAGTTTCAGTGGATCAGACTCAATTATCGACAATTTCAGAGTGAAGCTAAGAATTGCTGAGAGAAGCGTACAAAGGGAAAATAGGAGTTTTCATCCATAGAATAGGTATTGTGCGCTTCCTAGAAATTTTTAATAAAGCCAAAGGAACTGCTAAGTAAATAAAATTTCCATCCTCAAGTCCAGAACTTTTCTCCTTTCTCTGTGACTGTGCTCCTCTTGATTTCCCCATATAATATCTGTTAATGACACTACTTTATTCTCAGTTGCCCAGGCATGAATCTTAGAAGGAATTTAATTTTTATTTCTCTTAAACCTCTAATACCAAAAAACCAATGTGTTCTTTATATCTGTAACAGTGGCCCCGTGCCAGACACATTGCTGGGGTGTGTTCAGCACACGTATACACATACACACACATACACACACACACACACACACACACAGGCTGCCTGCCCTTTGCTTTTCAACACTATCATTATCCAACTTATTATCACTTTCATGTGACCTTCGACCCAAGCTCACTGCTTCGTGGCTTCTTACACCAATATGTGGCTCATGCTGCCATCGGATAAAGCTCACAAAGCCAGCTGTTTGTTGTACTTAGTGATCCAAAGACTTCCCTGTTCCCTTTACTTATTAATTGAAGACTGAGCCTTATGGTCGTACATTTAGAATCCTCCACCATTTGAATCTAATTGCCTCTTCCAGCTTCGTCATAATGGTTCCTAAAAATAAAGCTGATGTACCAGATTTGAGGACTCTCATGTTCAACCAAAATTTCTTTCCTATCTCTTTGCATTTCTTGTCACTAACTCTAATTAAATGTTCTAAATCTTCATGTAACCTTTGGAACTGTACTTGTTTAAGACCTAATTTAGGTGCCACATCTTCCATGATAATTTTCCAAATTCCATTTATTTGAAAGAACAGTAACCAGTCAGTGGATTCTTAATTATTCTCACATTCGTATTCATTGCTTGTAAATTGTCCTAGCTCCTTTAATGCGTTTTAACCTCTTTTTGGGCAATCTTGAGTCTTAATCATTTTAAAATCCATCAGTGAGCCTAACGGCTTGCACAAAAAGCTTAATAAATATTTGCTGAGTGAATTAGTTGTTGGATGAGTGAATCAGTAGATGTTTGAGTGAATTTAATGAAGGCTGGAATTTCATATTGGTAGCCAGTGTTTATGATTCTCAAATGCAATCAGACATTATAGTTCTTTGTATGTGTGTTTGCATCTATGCATGCAGGTGGATACATATGTACATATACATATATATGTAGTTGCATATATACATATGTATCCACATACCTGTTTCTATATATAAATAAATACATATATGCATACATACATCATTCTTCCCTGTGTCCTGCATTCTCACTTTTTCTTGATTAGGGGAATGGGACTTATTTATTAATCCCCCCTTATTTTCCCTCTTTTTGGAAAATGCAGCAGTTGTAGCAAATAATGATGTATCAGAGAAGTAACTGAAGCTGAAACAAAACATATAGCCCATTATGGCAATAACAGTCTGGAGGCCTAATGCAGATTCGATATAATAAATATCAGGAGATTGTTGGTTTTTTGCATCACACCAAATGCGAGGTTCACATTCTATAGGAATAGATGAGCTTATAGTTTTGTTTATCTCCTTGCTGCTTTTCCATTTGATTTACTATGTAGTGATTGTCTAATACAGTGAGAAACAGAATATCTTCCATTGAGCAATGCCATGCTGTCACCCAGCTCTTTTCAGGGAGAAAATAGGATCAGAAGAGTTATTAAAATGAAGTAGTACTATTATATATTGAAAAATGGTGAAGATATAGAATATTTTTTTCAGCGGCATTGCTTGAGTCACAGCATAAACCTCCGGCTTTCCCCCCGCCAGCAGAATGATTTACATGTATGACTCACTTTTCTAATGGTGTGTCCTATCTCCCTTTGTCTGCTTGAAAACAGATGACCTAAAACAAGAAAACTGGTTATGAGAGACAGTAAATGTGTGTCATAATTAAGGAAAGCAAGAAACATTGAAATATCAAACAGATCCGGTTTACCCTTATTTTGAATTGCTGTTTTACAGAGATGCAAAAATAATCTTACATAAGATTGGTAAATGGTTCCCTCTTTTCTACCAAATCTCCTAGGGCCTGTGGAATTTTACAACCCATAAGGTATTTACATGCTCTGCCAATCTGATCCAAAACTAGGGCTTCAATCCCTCAGGAAGCATCCATTAGCATTATAAATTAGCTCAGCTCTCAATTTATGTGTTGATTTACTTGATTTTAGTCTCCCTTTACTTTGAGAAGTAATTGAAACCATTTACAATATAAACACACATATGGAAGTTAAACGTAAGGACTGAAGTCAAGAAAATATGGAGGGGAAAAATGTAATAACATAAATACCAGGACATACCAGGCTAAATTTCTCCACAAAATGGCGATCCAAGTGAGGGATTATCTCCTTGGAAGAGGCTGCCCCAAGGGAGAGGGGTTCAGAGACCTTGGGAGCCACCAGATTTTGGTAGAAGCTGAAACAAGCACATTGTAAGAGAAGTTGCTGTGATGTTTTATTTTTTCTTTGCTCTCTCTGAGCATCTAGTTAATTCTTCTAATTGAAATATCCAACATGCCCAGGCTCAAGCTTGGTGAACCAAGGGAATAGCAGTGGTAATGAGATGAAGTCAGCAATGTCTAGTCATCCTTCTCTTCCTGTCTCTGGAGCCTCTTTTCAGATTAAAATCTGAAGGGTGTGGATTTCCTTATGTTGCTGAAGGCCACATTCCCCCTTAGGGAGAGAGAGAACCACCAAGAGATCTCTAATGGCATGGTTTGTTTTTAGGTCTAAACTTCCTGGTAACTAACATAGAGAAACATGACTTGCTAGAGAGTTTTCTTACCTGGAAAAATAAACCATACCACTTTAGAAGAGCAAACCTTTCCTTGGCACTACATTCTAAAATGATTTACTTTATATTTTATTTACATTATGAGAAGAATTCGAAGGATTCAAAGTATCGAAACAGACAAAATGTCCAACAGCAGGTTTGCTAGAGATGTAAGCATATTGTTTGATTTTTGTTTTAAACATAGTAAAGCCTAGGGTTACAGTGTTAGATTATAGTTTGCTAACCTCCTCTGCTCTATGATTATTGGGTGTGTCGAACACCACCTGGTCCTAGAAGCATGGGATTCCCGCATACTTTAAAGAGTCTTTCTCATCTTTCTCAAATAATTCTATCAACTCAACTTTGGGATATCCTGTTTATAACACTCAGAAGAAATCAAGTGGAAAATAAACATTTCTTTAATTTTAATAAGGAACACACGTTAAAAAAAAGTTGGAGAAAGTGAAAGACAGATGGGAAACAGGTTCTAATAACATTTATATTTAAGCTTTTTGTTGACCCATGATGGCCCTTTCTTCAAGTCTGCTTTTCTTCTTCCCGCACAACCGCCCACACCCCCTGCTCCGGAAGGTCCTCCTATTATGACACACTCTGAGAGTGATTAATAATAATAATAATAATAATAATAATAATAAATTCCAAAGAGCTATGAACAATATAAATTTTGGCCAAGTGTTGATTATTTCTGAATGGATACTTCCCTATTATACTGACTCTTTCCATCACTATTATCTGAAGCCCACTTAGATGAATACTTTTTCCTTAGAGTCCCTAACATGAGCTACATTAAAATGTAATAGCTTCCCACCTCTCCAAGAGTCTCCACAAGGTGAACATAAATAAAATCAATTTAAAGGGTAATCAATACAGTTTCATGGCTTTGACTCTCCTTTGTGTCAAGTTTTCATGTCTTAAAGAACATGACTATTGAAGTGATCATACAATAAGTATTTGGTAAGGGCCCAGATATTATGCTTTTGACATAGCATGGGGTTAATGACGATGTTATACAAGAGATATCAAAAAAAAAAGAAAACCAAATTTATGTCAGAGTTGGTTCTCTCATCAACAGATCTCCTAATAAATTTAGTTTTCCCTGAAGATAGTGAGCAGTAGGATACTAATTTCATACTAATTTTGATTTTGATTCCTCTATATCATTAATTTATTCATCAGCAGTGACATGCCCTAAGCTTCAGAGTGAATCCAGATCTCCAGAGAATGAATTAATTAGGGCAACAGAAAGGATAGTATGTAAAGCTCAGTTTTCTAGCTCCTTTAAAATAGCAAAAAACTCATAATTAAACTCATTTATTTTAAGGATACTAGTATCCTCATTTTTTACTTTATGGATAGATTACAAGATGTGTTATTTAAAATGTTGGAATAATTGTTTCTTTACAAAATCCTCCCAATAAAAGGTAGTGTTTATAGAAGTTATTGTCATTGGCTATAATAAATAGCATTTTTCTTTTGTTCAATTTTTTTTTCTGCCATATAAGACAATATATGACTTATGAATGGGCTTCAGCGTGACAGATTTGGATACAGCTTTCTCTCTGTGTATGTATGTATGTGTGTGTGTGTGCCTATGTGAGGTAAAGACTTCAATTTTATCCTTGGAGAGCTTTGGCCTTTGTCTTTGACCACTGTCAGGTAATCTCTAATCCATTGGAATGTCATTCCTTGAGGTGAGTGTAACAGTTATGATTGAGAGTTGGGCTTGGCCACCCCAGGTAGTCTAGGAATGGGATGTGGGGTAGGGATTTAGAGTCACATTTTCAGCTTGACTTTAGAGAGACTGGAGATGGAGATGAGCCGTGCAGACAGTCAACTGTGCCTAAGTGATGGGGCCCCAATAAAGTCTCTGGACACCAAGACCTGGGTGAAGTTTACTTAGTTGGCATGACTCCATGATCATTGTCACTCAGTGATGCTAGAAAAGTAATGCTGCCCATGACTCCACTCTGAGAGGACAACTGGACACTCCACATTCAGAATTTTTCTGGACTCTGCCCCATGTTCCTCTTCCTGTGGCTGACATTAACCAGTATCCTTTAGCTGTGATAAACTATAACCATTAGTATAACCAGTTTATGGAGTCCTCCATTATTTACCAAAGACCATACCTAAAGATATATCATTTCACTCTAAAATAACCTTCAATTTGGGATAAGTATTGTTGAAGCACTTCTATTCCTATCTCAGCAAATGTCATAAACTAAACATTAAAAAGAATGGCTGATAAGAAATCATTAACATTGCTCTTATAGCTATTTATGCTTATGGAGCAATAATGCCTTCAGTTGAAGAAATGAACGTTGAGATTCCAGACATAATTTTAGGCAGATGAGAAGAGATATGAGATACTTCTGGTGTTTGTATATTTGTTAAATATTCTTGGTTCTTCTACTCCCAAGCACATGGCTTTGTTTTTTCTATGCCTGTTGGGGTTGGGAGGAGCCCTGAACTGTCCCAGCTCTGGAGTTGCACATTCAAGAGTCATATGTCACTTCTAAGCGGGAGCACTTAGTTACCAGGGAAACCCTGCAGAACGCTGTCTCCCTTTTAGGTATTGGCTGCTTCATCCTTGGGGGTCCCTGAGGAACTATAATAAGCAGTGCACCACTTTTCCCTTACAGTAAACTGGAAATGGAAACAAGAACAAGGTGTTTAAGCCACCAAACTTTTCGGCTCAGTGTAACCTAGTCTATCCTGACTCACAGTGTGTGTAAGTGGGTGATATGGAGGGTGGGTGGTATATTCCACCGCTCATCATGTCCATTTCCTCCCCCAGGGGAGGGTAGTAGTGATCGTTATCTGGTTATTGGGACTGGTGAAAGGATTAAGTCATCATGATGTGTATGAAGTGCTCCATATGAAGCTCTTCACACATTTAAGTCCTCAATCAATAGTCGTCATCAGTGTGGCAGTTTGATATTATAGCAACTCCTCCTGGATAAGCTAGCATAGAAAGTTTATACCATACATCCAATCATGCATTTCAAGATGAATTCATCATTGTTCACTGTCAAGTTATTAGTAAAATTGTAAATATTAATATTCAGTTAAGAAAGCAATAGTAAGTAGGTTTGTTGAAAAAAAGTCAGATGTCCTGCACTTCATGGAGGGATATATCCTTTGACTCATCCATATCTATTCCCCTATTCTCTGTGGAAAACAGCATGACAAAGTTGAATTTAGAAGCTTCAGGATGAGGCATTCAAATTCAGCTCCCCGAATTAATAGTTTTGTGATGCTGGAAAGTTACTTAAACTCTCTGACCATTAGGTTCCTCATATTTAAAAAATAAAAAATGGCTAACATAATTTGGCTGATTAAAATGTATTTTGAGGGACTAATAACATCTGTCCCTATATTCATCAAGATCTAGTCTCTATGTATCATCTAATGTGGGAAAGAAATTAGGGTTCAAAGCTGACAACCAAGAAGGAGTTCTTGAGTTGTCTTTGGTGCAAAAAGGTAGTTTTATTAAAGCATGGGAACAGGACCTGTGGGCAGAAAGAGCTTCACTGGGGTCACGAGGAGTGGTGCATTTTATATTTTAAAGTTGGGAGGGTGTTAGGGATGGTGTAAGCCTCCTAGATATTTTGGAAACAAGGTTTCCAGAATCCTGAGGGGGCTAGCTATTGATAGGAAAGGTCATTTATTACTGTTTAGTAAAAACTGTCATGAGACCCTTCAGATGTCTATCAGTGGTCATATGCTTACGGGATGATTGCCAATATGTATCTTGGGAGAGTAGAGATACAGGAAGTTTCTTTTCTTTTTTTTTTTTTTTAAGATTTTATTTATTTATTTGTCAGAGAGAGAGAGAGCACACACAGGCAGGCAGAGTGGCAGGCAGAGGCAGAGAGAGAAGCAGGCTCACTGCTGAGCAAGGAGCCCGATGTGGGACTGGATCCCAGGACCCCGTGATCATGACCTGAGCCAAAGAAAGTTGCTTAACCAACTGAGCCACTCAGGCATCCCGAGATAAAGGAAATTTCTAAAGGTATTTTATATGTAAAAGTAGACTTACATGGTCCTGGGGGTTGGGCTAAGATTGCCTTTTGCCCTTAGCAAAGTGTCAACATCGAGGCAGTTGAATTCCCTAGAAGAATGTCACTCTGCCTGTTTCAAGGACTTGTCAATGGACTGTAAGTAGTAAGGAAACTTATTAGTCTTTCTTCTGCTTTTGTTTCCCACATCATCATCTATGCAGTAATGGATATCTCTTTAATTTGCCAAGAACATCTCCTTTCTCCTGAAAGCAACAACTCTCAAATCACTTCTGTGGAACCATCCTTCTCCCTAGTCCAAACAGAGGATTCCAGTGGGCCCTCCCAGTCCCAGAAACTGTTTCTGTGTCTACCTCTTCCACCCCCATCCTGGCCATAGAGATGGCATATTTTCCAAGATTATGCAGTCTTTGCTTGGAATTTTTCAAATTAGATCTAGTAATGAAAGAGTCTCTTTATATGTGATGGCCGAGTTAGAAAGAGAAGCCAGTACTTGCTGACAGCCAAGGTCCCAACTTCATGGGAAGAATTGGTCAGAGAATAAAGCCATCACCACAAGGCCAAGATGAGAGTTGGAGTGGCCTGATGATGCGTGCGTTTTCAGTTTCAATTGTTCTTGAATTCTTGTGACTTCCCTAGCCTGATCTGTTTATTTATGGGAACCAATACAATTCCTTTTTGTCTATGCTAATTTGTCAGTTATAGTTTTGTTGAGCTATTTTCATTTTTTGATCATTTTTTCAAGACACTTTTGTTTTTTAATTTTTGTTCATTTATTTGAGAGAGAGAAAGAGAGAGAGAGAGAACAGGAACGGGGGTGGAGTGGGAGAAGGAGAGGGAGAAGGAGACTCCCCACTGAGCAGAGAGCCCAATACGGGACTCGATCCCAGGACCCTGGGATCATGACCTGAGTCTAAGTCAGATGCTTAACCTACTGAGCCACCCAGGCACCCCTGGATCACTTTTAACCAAATGAACCCTAATACTCTTTAGTCCCTAATGCATAGTGGTTGCTCAATACATTTTATTTTTTCCCTCTGTTTTCTTTCTTCTATCTACCTCTTAATTTTACATAGAATTACAGTTCCCAAAATGTGGTGCCCAAGACCCTTTCAGCAGTGCTCAAGATCAAAACTGAGAATTATTTTCTTTTTTTCATTGTGTTGGCATTTGTACTGATGGTTCAAAAACAGTGGTGGTTAAAACTGCAGGTGCCTGAGCACAAATCAGGGCAGAGGCACCAAACTTTACAAGGAACAACTGTGTTCTTTTCCTCCACACGCTTGTAGGGGGTAAAAGAAAAAAAAAAAAGAGCTAGCTAGTTCATGTCAGAATGTCCTTGATGAAGCAGCAAAAATTTCTAATTTCATTAAATTTTAAGACTTTTTCATTTTCGATGATGAAATAGGAAGTACACAGTGAGTATTTCTGCTGCATGCTCAAGTACAGTAGTTTTCTTGAGGAAAAACCCTTATAAGATTGAGCTGTAAGCTGCACTTTCTCTTGTTTTCTAAAACACCTTTTTTGTTGAAAGAATAACTGACAGACCAACTATAGGTATTCAGATTTGACTTATTGCCTTAAGGACAGTAACTAATAAAATCCAGGCTTTCCAGCAAAAATTGGAATTTTGGAAAACCTTTGTTTAGCACTATAAATGTGACAGCGTCTCAATGTTAAAGGACTTTCATGATGTGATTAGGGGTAATATTAATGGATGTGATTTTTAGTATTGTATAATAAAATGTGTCAACATTGAGAATACAGGACTTACTGAACCAATATTTTCCTGATCACCAATGTACGCTGTTACAAAATCATCCATGGGTAAAGGGTCATTTTCAATGCAAGATAGATCAGTGGATTTTAATGTAACCAAATATGAAAAGTCTGTTAGTACAATTTCAGGTTTCTCATTGCAACAAAGCTTTAAGAAAGTGCCACTTATAGAATCTATATATGATATCAAAGAAGAATATTTACAGTTATCTCTAAAGAGATAAAGAGATAAAGAATATTTACAGTTATCTCTAAAGGCTATTACAAATCTCATTCTTGGTGCAGTTAAGTGTCTGACTCTTGATTTTGGCTCAGGTCATGATCTCAGGGTATGAGATCAAGTCCAGCTTTCAGCTCCATACTCAGTGGGGAATCTGCTTGAGATCCTCTCTCCCTCTCCCTCTGTCTCCCCACCCCACTGTCACATGTGCTCTCTCCCTCCCAAATAAATAAATCTTTTATAAAAATTTAAAAATAAAAAATCTCCTTCTCTTTCCAGTTACCTGACTGTGCAAAGGCAAATCTTTTTTCATATGCTTCAAGCAAAACACCATAGTACAATTGGTTGAATGAGGAAGTAGATATAAAAATCTAATGGTGATCTAGTAACCCAGAAATTAAAGAAATTTTCAAAACTATAAAATAACAGCCACCCTTCTTACTGTTTTTTATTGTTCAGGAAATAGAATTATTTTCCTGAAATATTTTTGTTAACCTCTTATGTGTCTTTTTAAATGAATTAATACATAAACATTTTTTAAATATCTCAGTTTAAATTTTAAGTCTGGTGAGTACAAATAGATAAAACCTACATAAAAGAAGCTCTTTGGGATTCTCAGTAACATTTAAGAGTGTAAAGGTGTTCTGATACCACAGTCTTTGGGCAGCCCTGACCTTGAATGTCCCTTGTCTATTTATTTATTCATTTGATGCATGTCTAATGCCTACAAATGCCTTTTGATACTTGCATGTATTTGTTCCTGCCTGGAATAATGCTATCTCACTTTTGTAGCTTTGATCCTTAAAGACTCAGTTAAAAGCTTGTTTTTGCAGATTCTATCCCGTTTTCCTTCATAATTACTTATAGAAATGTATGTGATCATGCTACTTTTAATTATTTTTTTGCATGTCTGATGGCCCATTAATCTGTGAGGGCTTGAAGACCAGACATTCTCTTTTAATCACTAGTGCATCAGCACCTAGAAAAAGGTCCAGATCATCATGGGTACTCCCTATAAATTTGGTTCTTGAAGCACTGAATTTTTAGGCTCACGAGCTCCATCCTCTTTTGTTCCCTTGCCGTAGAGCCCAGCTGATGACCATGACATTGGCAAAGTCATGTACCAACAACCCAGATGCCAGGAATTGCGGCTCGTGGCCAAGCTTCAAAGGGAAACCAATCCCAGAAGGACAAATGCCATATCGTGACTCGAGGGAATCTAGAGATCTTTAAAGATGCCCAGCATTTCTCAGGTGCCCGTCGTAGGCAGCATCACTTTCCATTCACAGCCTTTATTCATGAAGTTAAAAGAAACAGGAGTTATTCTGAAGCACCCGGTCCGGTTAATGAAAAGAAAACCGCCAACTGGCATTATTTGCTGGAAGCAACAGAGACACATGGCATGAGGGCTTTTCCAAAACTTTTCTAATTGGATGAAAATGGGAACATTTCTCAAGATTAATAAGAGTGTCAAATCGTGTCCAGCTGGCAACCCCAGGATCTCACCAAGTGTTTAATCACACAACATGTGAGTGTCAAAGCAATGTTAAGCAGCCCCCTGGAAACTCTGTTCTGTGGAAGGCAGCTCTTCTCCCCGAATGCCAAGCCTCTTCTCACCTGTGATTGCTGACCATCACCTAAGGCTAAAACTGAGAAAAACTAGCAACCCCTTTCTGTAGAAAGGCTTATCCAAAAGAAGCAAATATTACTTAGAACCACGAGCCAATCTGACATCTTCCATGCTGTTCCCATCTGCTTCAGATGTTCATACTGGACAGTTTTCAAATGACAGCAGATGTCCCAGCTAGGAAAAAAAATTAATCAGCTGAAAAGTATGTCATTACCTAGCTAATTTGATAGTTTCAGAAGCCAGAAACTGTATTGCTTTTGCTTATTGCTCCGATTCCTCAGTGTCAAACCAACTCTCTTATAAAACGAAATGGTGTTTGCTTAGCTAGCTACCTAGAATTTATTATAGGAAGCGTCTTTTCAACATAACTCTTCAGAGGAGGAGGTTGCATAAAAATTTGATCTTTAAATAAGCTCAGGAGAAAATTCTTCAGATTCATAAAAATCCTGTGTAGTGACAAAGGAAGGCAGTGCAGTGTCAAATGTAAAAGACTTGAAATTTTTGTTTTTTTTTAAACCACGGCTCGTGCTTAGTGATCAACTGCAGAAAACACCCTCTTTCTGTTTATGTTCGTCCACCATTAGCCAACTTGTATTCTGGATAAAATTGAAGAGAACATCAATAGGCAAAGCTGACTTACCCTTCCACCTCACCTTCTGCCGTGCATTAGATTGGATAAGAAAGGTATATTGCAGCAGTAGAGCCCAAACCTGATTGGAGCATATACTCAGTCTTAATAACCTGATGTCAGATTATCACTGCTTTGTAACTCGGGAGAAATTTAAAATATCTATTAGTTTTCTATCCGCCTGTGGTCTGGGAACTGGCAAAGAAGACCATAGTACTTTCCATCAAAATAGTGAAAACCTGAGAATTCATATTCTTTTCTTTTATATTTTATTTACTTGGGAGAGAGGGATAGAGATAGTGACAGAGTATGAGTGGAGAGGAGAGGGACAGGCAGATTCCCTGCTGAGCACGGAGCCCAACCCGAGGCTGGATCCCAGGACCCCAGGATTATGAAGGCAGACACTTAACCAACTGAGCCACCCGGCACCCCATAAAGAAAATTAAGTATATATCAAATACAAAGACATAACAACCTTCCTTCATAACATAATAACCAGCCTACCTTCCTTCCTTCCTTCCTTCCTTCCTTCCTTCCTTCCTTCCTTCCTTCCTTCCTTCCTTCCTTCAAGATTTGTTTATTTTAGAGAGAGAGAGCATGGGCAGAAGGGGCAGAGGGAGAGGAAGAGAGAGTCTCAAGCAGACTCTATGCAGCGTGGAACCCGATGTAGGGCTCCATCTCATGACCCCAAATCACGACCTGAGCTGAAAGCAAAAGTCAGACATGTAAACAACTGCACCCACTCACGTGCTGCAATGTATATTCTTTTTAAGTGCACACAGGAATGTTTACTGATATAGAATCATATTCTGGGCCATAAAAGTCTCAATAGATTGAAAAGAATTGAAATCATACAAAATGTGTCCTTGGACCACAACAGAATTAAACCATATTTTCTTCTAGGACTTTATGGTGTCTCATCGTACATTCAAGTCTTTAATCCATTTTAAATTAATATTAGTAAATAGTGTAATATGGTTTCATTCTTTTGAATGTGGCTGTCCAGTTTTTCTAACACCGTTTATTGAAGAGACTGTCATTTCCCCCATTGTCTATCCTTGGCTCCTTTGTCGTAAATTATGAATTGATCATATATGTGCGGGTTTATTTCTAGGCTTTCTGTTCTATTCCATTGATCTATGTGTGTTTTTATGCCAATACCATACTATAGCTTCATAACATAGTATGAAATCAGGCAGTGTAATGTGTCCAGGTTTGTTCTTCTTTCTCAAGATTGCTTTGGCACATGGGGCCATTTGGGGTTTCATACAAATTTTTGGATTATTTGTTGTCTACAGTAGTTTAAGAGAGATTCCACAGTTTGTCACAGCCTTGTAGACTCTCGTGGTGTGAGCCCCATTGTTCTTCAAAACCAAGACGTTTGGGGGGGGTTCATCTCTCAGGTGCTAGTCTTAACATTGGGGCACCTAATGTAGGTCAGGAATGTTTTGTTCCTCACGGAGGAGCTCTGGGTTTTCAATTTCCCCCAGAGGTGGGTTACTGCAGCAGAGTTGGAATTTATGGACAGACTGTGTCTCAGCCTTTCTTCCCCGCTCTAATGTGGCTTCCCTCTCGTTTTCCTGATGAGAAGGGTTTGCTATGCCAATTTTAATGAAGGGAGAACTTTAATCTAGCCTAGTACTTGAAGTGTTGTCTAGGATTAGCAGCATAAAATCATTCGGGAGATTGTTAGAGATGTGGAATCTCAGGCCCCATCCAGGCCTACTAAAGTAGAATCTGTATTTTGTCATGATGCCCTAGAACAGGGGTGAGACTCAGATCTAAGAATTGTTTGTAGAGCAGGTGAGTAATTGACTGTGGTTCTCTTAAGAATGGACATACCTTTGGGCTTACCTGTTTCCTGCCCATAAAGCGTGGTCCATCCTTCTGCCTTGCAAAATTCTTGAAAGGGTAGTTAAGTTCTGTTCTATTTTCTTTTTTCAAATTCCCTTATCTCTTTTTTTTTTTTAATTTTGTTTGTTTATTTGACAGTGATAGATCACAAGTAGGCAGAGAGGCAGGCAGAGAGAGAGGAGGAAGCAGGCTCCCTGTTGAGCAGAGAGCCCGATGTGGGGCTCGATCCCAGGACCCTGAGATCATGACCTGAGCTGAAAGCAGAGGCTTTAACCCACTGAGCCACCCAGGCGCCCCTCTTTTGATATATTTAAAGTAATTTAAAATTGCTGGTCCCTTTGCTGCAGAGACTCATTTGATAAAAAAGCAGAATAAATTATTCCCCATCCCACGGATACACTTCTTCTGGGATAAAATAGCTCACAAGACATCGGTGGAGCAAAATCATTAAAAAAAAAAAAAAAAAGAAGAAGAAGAAGAAGTCTTCAGGATTACAGATTTGAACAGAAGCAAACATATTAGACCAGATGGACCATGTGTTTTAAATAGAATTAAAATAGCGTAAAAGAGATTTATGCACCAGCAATGAAAGAATACACATTTATTTCAAGCACACATTGAACGTTTATAGAAATTGATTATTGGGGGGCACCTGGGTGGCTCAGTGGGTTAAAGCTTCTGCCTTCAGCTCAGGTCGTGATCTCAGGGTCCTGGGATCGAGCCCCGCATCGGGCTCTCTGCTCGGCGGGGAGCCTGCTTCCCCCTCTCTCTCTGCCTGCCTCTCTGCCTGCTTGTGATCTCTCTCCCTCTGTCAAATAAATAAATAAAATATTAAAAAAAAAAAGAAATTGATTATTGGGACCTTAAAAAAAAACAAAATATATTTTAATAGATCTCATATGATCACAATTTTTGATATCAAGATCTTTGACCATAAAACCATCAATTTATAATTAAATAATAAAAAAGTAGCTTAAAAAACCCTGAATATTTTGAAACAAAAATAAAACCTCCTAATACATGGTCCTACAAAGAAATCAAAATGTAAATTTAAGCATTATTTAGAATTGAATGATTATGAAAGCTGTTTATCTTAATGAGAGAAGGAGCTGTAAAATGGTATGAATATAGAAAATTATAGTTCTAAATACATTTTAAAGAAGACAGCCTCAAAATTAATGATCTCTATTTTTAAGTTTTCATTGAAAACCCTAAGGAATACACAGCTAAGTTATTTGAGACAATAGAAGAGTTTGCAATAGTGGCTGGATACAAGATTAATGTAGAGGGGCTCAGCTGGTTGAGCATCTAACTCCCAGTTTCCCCTTGGGTCATGATCTCAGGGTCATGGGATCAAGTCCCATGTTCGGTTCCATGCCTAGTGTGGAGTCAGCTTGAACTTCTCCCTCTCTCCTTCTTCCTCTGGCCCTTCCTCTGCTTGCTAAATAAATAAAGTATTTTCAAGAAGATTAATGTAGAAATAATATTACATATCTACATATAAGCCATAATTAACTAGAAAACGTAATAAAAGGGAGTACACCATTTATGAGATGATCAGATTATATATTCAATAATCAGGAATAAATATAACAAAGTATGTTTAAGACCTTTACTGGGGAAATTATAAAAACTTTCTTGAGAGGTACCAAAGAAGAATAAATAGATGGGCAAGTAAACCATGTTCATATATAAAAAGACTTCATATTATGAAGTTGTCATTTCTCTCTAGATTGATCTTTAGATTCCATGCAGTGTTGAACAGGATTTGTCAGGGAACTTAGAGATGATTCTAAAATGTCCAAGAAGTATGCGTATGTGTGTATGTATATGCACACACATGTGTATGTAGGAGAGTAGTTACAATGACTTTTTACAAAGTGACAGAAATATGACAGGTTTTTTATTCATGGAAAGCAAACTAACCAAAAGATATCAGAAACTAACTGATACCTATAGGTGTAGATTTTAGATACAGGCCAAGGGTAGTATGTCCAATGAGTAGGGAATGAATGAAGGGATATTACAATAAATTTAGTTGGAAAAATAATTTATATGAAAAATGTTGAAATTGGATTCCCACCACACACCATTGAAACAATCAGCTCCATATAGATTTAGGACTAAATCTGAAAAGCATTTGAACACTGAAAAATATTGTATTTTTAGGACTCGGGATATGGGTGTTGTCTTCAATAAGGCATGAAAACAATTTTCTATAGAAGAGTTTACTAAACTTAAAATGCCAAGACAAATCACTTTTGTTCACCAAACTATCAAAGACTAATTTTCAAATTAAAGAAATCTTAAACTAAGGTTACAAACCAGAAAAAGATATTCACAATACATGTAACTAGATTAGTATTGAGAATATATAAGCACAACTAGTCCATCAGAAAAATTGGCAAAGGGAATAAATAAATGGAGAGAAGTTCAAGATTACTGGTCATCAAGGGAATGTAATCCAAGACCATAATTAAGTAGCATTTTATAATCATTTTATGAAGCTACAATTATGAAAAATATACTCTTAACTCTCAGTATAGACACGATCCAACTCTATATCTAGAAAACAATGAAATGATAAGCATGGCATTCTAAACATTAGCCGGGAACGCCAGACGTTCAGATATAGGTCAAGATCTTGGCATTGTCTTTTGGTTGGGGGGTTTAGGCATGCTTGTTATATTATTTAAAATAACTTAGTAAATAGCTAATTAATTAAAACAGGCATATGAATGGATTGCCAATGAGAATGTGTCATGAAACAGACTTATAATGAATCTAACTTGATCCTAATCAAGGTCCAAAACAACAAGAAAAGCAATCACCTCCAATTAGAACAAACCCATTGACAATGAAAGTTTGAATGTGCAGGAAGCTGTAGAGATACTATAAGGTAAGATCCTTGAGAAGGCAAGAGAGTGTTAGATGCTAAGTACAAGTGGGAGGATTAATCTTTGGTGGGATCAGTGTGATTCACTTCATTGACATGGAAGGGAGAGAGAATAAGAAGTTCTTAGAATTGAGTAAATTTGGTTGTTTGGTATATGAAGATACAGAAATGCCCATTACCAGAGATTGGGAATTTAAGATCTCCACTACACAATAAATTAGTTCTCAATCACTGAGGTGAATGGGGTAGTTTGTGTGCCTTTGGTTGGTTTGTGCTAACATGAGTCTCACCACTAAAGAAATGGCATTTCAGTGCATATACATACAAAAGCATACTTGATAGGAAAGAAAGGGTTTAAAATTAAGAAATATGCATATATACGTTTTATTTTGTTAAATTCAAACTTTTCAGAGGGAATTATTTAAATTACCTTATTGCAAAGAAAATCATTTGAACTAGGATTTTTGAATATAAAATAGCACACAAATATTTGCATATAAATTGAATAGGTAAAAAAATTGAATAGGTAAAAATAATATATTGAATATGTATTTTATATATTAAAAGGGGAATGGCAAAGCTTCAGGCCATATGATTTTTACTTTCAAACTTCTATAAATATATATTAAGGAGATAAGTTTATCTATAAAATTAAGACTTTTAAAAAAGTTGAATTACTTCAATCAATATTCTCAGAATCAATCAGGCATTAAACCAGACATGCAGATTGAAAAGAGGGAGACAAAATTCTTGAAAAAATGGTTTTAAAGAAGGCAAACACTTATTAACATATAAGATATCTTGGTGCTTATGTCAAAAAACTCCAACAGAGAATATAACAATTTTACTTCATGTTATTAAAAAGTGTTTTCTCAAAATATAACAAATTCTCTATTTTGGGATACTTTTGTTAATTCATTTGAAATGACAAAATGTCACGGCAGACTTAATTTAGGAGAATTTTATTCCTCACCATCTATTTTGAGGTTCATTACAAATTATGTCTAATCAAATTATTGCTCTATTGGGCAAAGAAAGGAGTCCTTGTTGAATGACATCTAGGGTCTAGGCAAAATATACCTTAATGGCAAAATCCAGCCTGCCATCCCTTTTGGAACACACCAGTATTCAATATTTGATTTTCTAAAAATCAAAATAAAAGTAATATTGTGACATATGGAAATTCAACTTCCATTGTCCATAGAGGAACTTTATATTCTTAAAGAAGAATCCTCGTTCATTTACTGTTAATGGTTTTGTTTTTGCTGCTAGAAAGTAGAGACAGAGACCATGTGATCTACAAGGCTCCAAATATTTACTCTGTGGCCCTTTACCAAAAAAGTTTGCCTATCCCTGATCTGGGGGATTCAAAGATTAGATATGGTACATAAAAAATATTATTATTATTATTTTTTTAAAAGAGATCACGAGCCTAGGAGCAAGGTGGCTGAGGGGGTGGGGGTGGGGATAGGATGAGGAAGAGGAGCAGAGAGAGAGGGGAGATAGAGAATCCTAAGCAATCTCCATGCCCAGCTCAGAGCCCAAGGCAAGGCTGGATCTCCTGACCCTGAGATCAGTACCTGAGCCAAAATCAAGAGTCAGATGCCTCATTGACTGAGGCCCTCAGGTGCCCCGAAAATGTTAAATTTTTAATTGATATTTTCTCCATATCAGAAAATAAAGTTATCTTCCCACTTGGTGTGCACTGCCCTTTTAATTCCCTAACTTGCTGAGATTCGATGGCAGGGCATCCCAGCCACCATCAAGCTTCAGACTCTGTAACTAGAATCTTATATAAATACTTCCTGGATCAGTATCTCCACCCCAAATACATGTATCTGTTTTTAACCACCTCCCCTCTGCTCATGTCACCACACAAATCCTTCCTCTCTTAGCTCTGATTACTACCACCCAAATGCAGCCTCAGTGAACAATGCAAGTGCCTCTTGTGAGCTGGCACGTCCTATCTCCTCCATCAAAATCTTTATTCAACAGCTAAGTTCACACCTCCATTTTCCTCTTTTCCATCCTTTCATGACATCTGAAAAATAGAATTATCTTCACAATCACACATTTCTTATGGGGGCTTTAACATGTGATATCAATTGCTGATTGTTCTCTCCAGATGTCCTGAAGATACTGTTCACTGCATTATAGTATTTTTTTTAACTAGAAGTTCCTAGAATAAATATCTGACTCCAGACTGAAAATAGTTGAGTTTCTACTTATCAGTTCATCTGTTGTAGCCTTATGCACACTGTTAAGTACCTAATTTTATTTCCTTTTTTGCTTTAACTGCTAGAAAGTGTGTGAGTTCATCTTACATCTGTTCTTTGAGAAAACTTCTGTTCTGACATCTACTCATTTTTATTTTGACATATTTTATGTATATTTATAAACCACCATGTATCCTTGCTAGAAAAACTTATATTGCACATAAGCAAAGCATATGTAAAACTAATGCATTTATTGAGTGCCAATAATGTGCTAGATATTTTCTGTAGGTTGTGTATAATCTCTTTCTCTAATGATACATATTATATATGAATGCACAAACAAGTTTTGTGGAACCTAAAGCTTATTTAGGGAACCCTTTTAATAAAAAGAATATGAAAAATATACTACTTTTATAAACATTACAAAATTCTGAACCATATTATCCCTTTGATAGAGACACACCCCCCCAGAGCCTTGGAAGAAACATTTGCAAATAAGGCACCCTAATTTTTGTTAGCTCAGGGTCAGTCTGCTTCTGAATGTATGGATTGTTTATTCTGTGTGAGTCAATGTTTATACGCTATACCATGTAATGTTGGAATAAGCTTTTAGGGACTCGTAATTGTCTGAGAGAGCAGGATGGTTAACTTTATGTGTTAACCTGACTGGGCTGAGGGATGCCCAGAAAGCTGGTAGAACATGGTTTCTGGGAGTGTCTGTAGGATATCTCTTGAAAAGATTAGTATTTGAATTGGTAAACCGAGTAAAGTAGGTCCCCCTCACCAATGCATCCTACGTTGTATGGTGTAGGCTGGAATAGAACACAAAGGCAGAGGAAGGGTGACTTATCTCTCCTCTTGAGCTGGGCTGTTCATCTTCTGACCTTGGCCATCAGTGCTGCTGGTTCTCAGGCCTTTGGGTTTGCACAGGGGCGACACTACCAACTTTCCTGGGCCCCCAGCTTGCAGACAGCAGACTGGGACTTCTCAGCCTCCATAATTCTGAGCCAGCCCCTCATGATAAACCTTTCAATATGTCTAAATATATTCTACTAATTCTGTTTCTCCAAAGAATCCCCACTGATACAGTGGTTACATAATTTTTCAAGGTCAAGGGATGATAGATGTGTATTTGAACACTGATCTGTTTGAATCTCAAACCCGTCTAGTAAAACAGCATTTTTTGTGGACCTTCCATACCAGGGATTCTGCTAAGCATTGAGATGCTGTGACAAACCAGACAGATGTGGTCCCTGATTTTATAAAGCTGCTTGTGCTATTATTTCTATAAGAGGAACTGGTCATTCAGCTACTGATTTCTTTCTTAATCATCATTTTAAAAGAAGAACAGGTTAAGATATACTTTAAGGATGTCTATTCAACTAAAAATTGGTGGACATTTTAAACTTCCCTGGTATGGCTAGAATAACTGTAGTGCCCATTTCCCTTTGTTAATTATCAGCACAGATTGGTATTTTATGGATCTTTCCTTGATCATTAAAAATATAGAGATCATTGTTCATGAAATGAATCTATTTCACTTTCCGGGTATACTGACTTTTCAATCGGATTCAGAAATTGATGACTCTTATGATCTTTCTTGTATGATTAACTGTTTTTTACTATCTTGGTCTGAGTACACTACAGAAAGTAAGATTAAAGATCTTTAGAATAAAACTTCATGTCCTACCTCCTGGTTTTCACTTCCCCTCCTCACTTGGGAGCTCTTGGCTCAAGCTCCTTGTAAAGCAGTAGGACTAAGATGTATGTGGAAATCTGGAAGGTTAGGAAACTCAGATTCCTGGATCTGCATCCCACACCACTGGCTCAGATTTCTGGAGATGGAGCTAAATTTTAAACCATAATCCAAGGTGGCCAATGCATGGGGAGCCCATTCCCCAGTCAGAAGAGCACAGCTTAAAGATAAAAATGAGTTCACAATTACTCTGATATTTCAGACTAAAAACAAAAAGGCTATTATTTAAATTTAAAATTATTAACTGATAGGATCTTATAAAGAGGTTGTGGAAAGCTTCCATCCCTCCCCTTCTTTCTGTGTGTTTCCTCTCCCTTCATTTGCTCATGACCATTCTGTCCCTGACACCTTTCTGCTGTCACTCATTGAATATTGGTGTTCCCAGGGATCCACCCTTGAATCTTGTCTCTTATTACTATCTTTGGATAATACTGCCACAGCTGTGTATGCTCCTAGGCTGCTGCTCATAGAGCGGGTCCAAATTTTTGTTTTATACTCAGACCTTTTCTTTTGAAGTTCGAACCCCCTACCTCTAGTCAGTCCTCAGTGGTTCGAATGACTCCAAAGACCTCAAACCCAACATTTCCAAAGTTGAAGTCAGTCTTGACCTGCCAACACAAAAAATTTGTTCCTTCTTCTAAATGTTCTGTTTCAGTTTTAATTAACTCACCACAATGCATCCATTCGCTCAAACCACTGAGAAGTTACTGTTTTCTTCGTATCCTCTCATCCTATATGCCAAATCCATTGGAAAAAAATCCTCTCACTTTTTGTTCTAAAGAAAGGAAGAGAGAGAGAGAGAGAAAAGAAAAGGAAAGGAAACAAAGAAAACACTCAGTTTTCCATTGCTTCTGTGTCCACGGCCTTATAATTTCATACTGATGTTATAATGGCTTCTTACTTGGGTGGCTTTATTCTGCTACTATTTTCCTCAAAACCATACTCCACATTGCTGCCAGGTTGATCTTCCTAAAATGCAATTGTGATCACTTATTCCCTTGCTTAGAATTCCTTAACAGCTCTCCTTGTCTGCCAGGATAAATCCAAGCCCCCTGGCATGACACATTCCCCCTGCTGTGTACCTGTCTGTTCTCATTTCTCACCTTTCTGCCTTTGACACTCACACTGAATTCCTGGAAGGCTGTGATCAGCATGCACTACATTTCAGAACTTGGCACACTTTGTCCCCTTTCCTGTGTTTTGCCCTTATCACTCTCTTTGTCCCCTCCACTTTCCTCTATCCTTCTCTCTCCCTGAATCTGGTTTGTGTGCTGTGGGGAGTGTTTGAAGATTTGGGGGCCGATCAAGAAAAAGATGATCTGGTGGTGGCCTAAGCATGCCGAGGCTTTATTTGGCTAGGTGAGCATAGAAGGGACACATCCCACAGCAGGAGACACTTAGGTGTGGCCACAGTCTACAAGAGGTCCTCCTTCAGAAAGACTCCCAAGGAAGAGGGCGTTATGCATCTTGGTGACGTTGCTCAGACTGCTCTTAATGGAAATATCTGTTTGGGGGTTTTGATAGCCCTGTGGTTTTATCTTAGCTATGGCTGGCAGGCATAGAGTACAGTTTTGCTAGGTTTAAAGTAGGGAAACTCTAAAATCTAAAAATCTGCTTAATTGGGTGATGTTTAACAATTGATGTTTCAAAATCTGAGTGTGCCACTGGGTGGCCAATAGGTCTCAGAGCACTTAAAGAAACAGAGAACCAAGGACCGAAAGACAGGGGCCAGCTTTGGTTCATTTATATGGTGGGAGTCTCTGGCATGGCAACACATTTATCACGTTGCACTACTGTTAGATTGTACTTGTTTATGTCTCTGTTAATATGAACTCCTTGAGAACAGATGTGAGTTTTTACTACTACTTTTTATAAAGATTTATTTATGTGTTTTAGAGAGCGAGAGAGAGCAGGGCGGAGGTGCAGAAGGAAGGAGAGACTCAAGCCAACTTGCCCCTGAACAGAGCCTGATTCAGGGCTCGATCTCATGACCCTGAGATCATGACCTGAGCCAAAACCGAGAGTTAGACGCTTAGCCAACTTAGTCACCCCAGCTTTTACTATTTCAGATATGGACTTTGTTTGATACAAAGTGGGACACTGATACAGGTCTGTGTGTCATGAATAATTTCATGTCATTGAATTCATCCAGAGGTGACCATCTAAATGGATGTCTGAAGAAAGTTTCATCTATGTGGAGACACATGATTTAAGCTAGTTTAAGATTTGTATTCATGCAAGATCTAGTGATTTAATTTCAAAAACTGAAGTCTTTAAAATTGAAGTAAAAGCAATTTTTTCCTAAAATACAACTTGCTTATAGAAGTATCATATTAAATTCAGAATATATACCAACAGACCAAGGATATTGTATTCAGATTTCAATCCCGCTACATTCTGGTAGAGAATGTTTAGTAATTTGTATCTACTTGCCCAAAAGACTACAGTGTCAGAGAATATGCAGCCTGAGGCCAGAGTGATTCCATGAGCAATAACCTGGCCTGTTGATTCATTTGGGATATGATGCTGTGTAGCTCACCATTTCCTTATGGTGGGAGAGTCTAATAAACTTCTGAGGCCAGGGAGATGGGAAGAAGTGTTAAGACTAGAAGAAAAATCCATTATCTCCATCGAAGAGGGAGAGAAGACAGTTTCCAAACTAGTAGCTGATCCATAGATAGAAGAAATTTTAATTAAAACATGTAACTCAGGGTACCTGGGTGGCTCAGTAGGTTGGTCGTCTGCCTTTGGCTCGGGTCATGATCTCAGGGTCCTGGGATCGAGCCCCACATGAGCCTCCCTGCTCAGTGGGGAGCCTGCTTCTCCCTCTGCCTCTAACCCTCTCCGTGCTCATGCTCTCTCTTTCTCTATCTCAAATAAATAAATAAATAAAATCTTTAAAAAAACAAAACAAAAAATGCATAACTGGTTAAAATAGTAATAGAAATCATTGGCTCAGCTCAGAAGCCAGCAACTGAAAAGAACGGAAGTAGGGTGTGTGATTTGATTAAGATTCCAGCTCATAGATTTGATTCCCTCAGCTCTTGCTCTGGCATTACCCTTTCCTCATGTGTAAGAAAATAGTTTTAGCAGTTCCAATCTTCATTAGTTACACCATTCATAAGGAGTGAGCTTCAGGGTCTTCAGATTTCCAGAAAAAGGTCCAAAATTCACTTCTTGGACCAGTTTAGGTCACAAGACCAACCCTAAACTTACTGTTCTGTCAAGGGGAGTGGAATGTTCTGCGCGGCCTCCTGTGGGATTCCCCGCATGCTTCTATAATGTAGAGGATTCCCCTCTACATTATGAAATCCCCTCTAGAAATCTGGGGCCCGGATATGGTTTCAGGGAACAGATGGGGCAAAGCAACCAGTGTTCCCTACAGAAGATGTGACTGGGAGTAGTCCTTGTGGCAATTGAAGCAATATCACAAAATTTTGTATAGAAAATACTACAATAAGCCTTCAGTTGGTTTGTTTAGTTCTTACCAGCATTTGACTTTAGATCAGGTTTTTAAAGATTTGTTCATTTATTTTTCGAGAGAGACAGAGAGTGCTAGTGAGGGAAGGGGCAGAGAGAGAGAAGCAGAGACTTCACAAGCAGACCCACACTGAGCTGGAGCCCAAAATGGGACTCACTCAGTCCCAGGAGCCTACATCACGCGTAACCTGAGCTGAAACCAAGAGTCAGTCTCAACCAACTGAGCCACCCAGGTGCCCCTTATCAGCATTTTAAGTAACATTGTTTCCCAAAGCAATTTATACATTGTGTCTTTTATCTCGTTCATCATAAGATTTTCTAAGCACACTGGCTTCATTTGGATAAAGTTGAACTTCATTACCAGTCCAGTCTCATCTCAGATTTGAATTTTGTGTTGTCTCAACAAAATATGGTTTAATTTGAGACATACTAGATATAATAATATACAAAGAACTCATCAATTTGAGCTCCCTTCCAAATAGTGGTAATGGCTAGCTCTTTTCCAAACTAGTTTGCAGTTAAATGTTTCTTCTTCAGAGAGCTATATTTTAATCACCCTGTCTAAGATAAATCTCCTTCTTACTATCCTTTATCATGGTTCTTTATTAAAGTTCATATTACTTATCAGTCCATTTTTTTCTAAACCTGTGGCATTTAGTTTGTGATTTCTCCCCTATTCCCTCCCTCCCTCCACCTATCCCTCCCTCTCTTCCTTCTTCCTGCTGTCTCCCACTAAAATGTAGGTGCCATCTGTCTTACCCACGGGCACGTTTCCAGCACTCAACACAGTGCCTAGCCCATAGGAGACGGTCATGAATATTTGTTAAGGAAGCTTCTTGCAGTACCTTTTCATAATTTATTAGTGTGCATCCTGCTTGACCATGGCTTGCATGGCTTACTAAGCAGTGGACCAAGACCCAGTTTTGCAGGCTATAGTCATGCAACAGAGAAAAGCTCACACAATGCACAGGGGCTGGGACCCCGAGTGTAGCTCTTTGCATTGAGTTTTAACCCATGGAGTCAACCTTCACTGTGACATTTACAACTATCAGTTCTGAATAATGCAAATAAATTCCTCCATGGAGGAACATCTTATGTGAAAATGGGACGTATAGCTCACCTTAAGTCTTAATATATGAGAAGAAATCATCTTAGAAATTGGAACCTTGCATTTGAAACATTACAAACCCGTTTAGTTACTGGAGTGCTAAGTGTCAATAGAAAACACCACACATAGTTATTTTATGTTCTGAAGATGGTAATATAGCCAAGATTTGACAATCTCATTCTATCTGATTTTTCTCTTCTATCAGTCACGTCACATTTTATTTCACCATCTTACTGGGACAAATGTATGTGAGATCGTGTTCAACATCAGCATGACCTTGTTCAGCAGATGAATGTTGAGGAAAAATGGAACCTTGACTTTCTAGATGAAATGAGCTTACTATAGCTATTTATATTATGGTAGTTCTTTTTAGGAGAATGTCTCACATTTTATTGAATGATAATGAGCTGATGAATAATGTTCAAATTCAAAAAAGATTAATGTCAATAGAGGCAGCATGATTATATCTACTTTTTTTCATTTTTTTGTTTTTTAGATTTCGTGGGATAGTAGGAAACTTTTAGTTTTGAAATATCTCTTCTTCCTTTCAATTGCAGAAAAAAAACTAAAATTCCGTACATGTAAGAATACAATTTTGATAGAAGTAAAATAATGTGAATTGAGAAGTAGATGGAGTCAATGATGAGATATTTTCATGCCCAAAAGAAGTAAGATTATGAAATAAAAATTATCCCTACCTAAAAAATTCAGAAAAAGCATAAAAGAATTTTCCCTAATAATTCTAACATGAGCCATACAAACTAGTTAGGACCTGAATAGATAGTTGTATTTACTAATGAAAAAGCATCGCAGTTTAAATCTCTTTTACCTCATGACTTGTATGCTTAGAATTTAGTTTTGATAATGTCATAATACTTCATTTATATTCACCAGCAGTGGAAGAAACATCACAAATTTTATTTGTATAACAGATGACACAGATTATAGTTTATCTTATTTGGTCCTCTGGCCATTGGTGGCACAGGTACTACCATCTTTTTATTCCATAAGAAGAGAGGTCAGAGATGGTCAAAGACAAGCCTGAAATGACCGTGGGCATGAATCTAGAAGTTCTGATTCTGAAACACCCACGAAAGTGCTGCTTTACCTTATGGATGAAGTCCTGTGCATCAGAAGAGTCTGGGGTACCCAGGTTTCCCAGTGCCACACTCTGCCTGTGTGGACACCTCTAGTATGGTTTTATGTTTATTCCAACTTGTCTGCCCCACACTCTGCTGTCTGCTGTCTCGCATTCCTAAACACCATCTCCCAGCCATCTGGAGGATGTCCTCCGCTGGCCGCAGAGAGCCCCTTTGCCATATAACCTTTGTTTCCTTCTGCTCCGCATTTTACCACGTGAGTCATCCTTTCATATTTGCCCTCGAGCAAAAGTAAGGAAGGTCTACATGATTTGTATTTTTGCATTCAAGAAAGCAGCAAATGGTATCATATCACACATAAAAAAGAGGCTTTATTCCACTATAAAAATTATCAGGGGCACCTGGAAGGCTCAGTCGTTAAGTGTCTGCCTTCGGCTCAGGTCATGATCCCAGGGGCCTGGGATCGAGCCCCACATTGGGCTCCTTGCTGGGTGGGAAGCCTGCTTCTCCCGCTACCATCCCCTCTGCTTGTGTTCCCTCTCTTGCTGTGTTTCTCTCTGTCAAATAAATAAA
>CM053617.1:6548760-6584800 GCA_028646535.1 Procyon lotor | reverse complement strand
AGACAGAGGGTCAAAGGTGATGCAGGGCTCCAAGAAAATATTTACCAGAGGAATGTGATGATTCCTTTATCAGTCCAGAAATCCCAAGTACAAAACTCTAAGATATAAGAAGGATCAAATTATATAATGTATGTGATTCAATTAAAAAATTTTTAGCCCTCTTACATTATCTAGATTACGATAGTAAAAAAATCAAATTACATTCATATGAAACTTTTATAAAAAGAAACGAAATCCATTTTTATGAAATTTTATAGTACAGTTATTTTCTAATGGCTATTTCCTTAGGTCATGGTATTTATAGTTCTGCAAAATTTTTCAAAGCGAAAACCAAAAGGCAGTCAATAGAAATCTAAATTTTCATTTGCAAAACTCCCTTCAGTTTCCAGGCCAGTAACACATGGCGATGTCAACTTCTCCTCCAGACATGGACCTCTATTAAAGATCCCCAGTTTAAGGAGAATCCAGGCCTCTACTCATTAGGAATGCTTTCTGGTTTGGCTCACGTTTCAAGAAATTCTGGAGCATGTCCATGCCGTCCAGAGATCCCCCAGGTTTCAAGATTAGGTTTCTGTATTTCATTCCAACCTCTGGATTCATTATCCCTTCTTTTTTAAAACAGCTGTAAAACATGTCCATGGAAAATACTTCACTCCAAAGATATCCATAACATTGGCCATCATATCCCCCTGCCAAATGTCCAAAAGTAGCTGGCATATTTGTGCCTGTAGTACTCCCAGGGTTTACCTGTGCCCTTGGCCAGGATGTTTACAAATCTGTGATGGGTGTTCTTAAATGGAATTATGAACCTGTAAGAAAAAAAGATTTCACTGGAATCATTGGTGAAAATTACATTAAATTCTAAGTATTAGAAGATACAGTCATGTCACTGATGATGTCCTAACTTGCAGGGTTATATTATGAGAATAATGAGACATCAGGACTATAACTTGCTCAGATGGTCCAAAGAAAGGCTAGGAACAATGGTTATGCACACACATACATTATGTGTGAAAGCAAAGAAAAGTAGCAGCTGGGAAATTCTTTCTATACTCTATTTAAAATATGGTGGCGTTGACTAAGATCTATAGGTGCGATTGTGACTTGAAAATCTAACTTGGGATGAATAGTCATTACCACATTTCAGCACAGTGTGGGTTTTTTGCTAGCGTTTGCACTGTTCTCTGGAATGCCTTTCCTCATTTCTGACTTGGCTTTTAAATTAGACCTGAAGTCTTCTTGAGAAAGTGACTGTATTTCTCAGACTTGTGATGTTATCAGCCTCTAGCCTTTCCCAGCCACACAGTCAGGCCAGAGCCCGTGAAGTTATTTCACGGACCTACCAATAGGACCTATTGGACCTATCTCAGTGTGTTGCTGACTTTGCTGCTGGTCATTGCTACACTGCAGCCCTCGCAGAATCACTGGGTGTGACAGAGTACTGGAGCTGGAAGAGACCTTGCAGGATGATGCAATCCAGCATCATCATTTATATTCGTATTCATTTTAGAGCTGAGCAAACTGGACCCCAGAGAGCTCAAGTAATTGCTCGCCTATCGCCTTCCTAATTGGTGGCAGAATCATTATGGATGCCCTGGTCTCTGACTCCTCATTCAGTGCTCCTCATCAGCCACTGTGCAGGAACCCAGCTTTCAGTTCACAACCTCACAAATGTAGCTGTTTGACTGAAAAGCCAGCATGCAGTGGTACACATTTAAACTCACTTGGATGGATTGATCTGTCCAGGGCTGAGAGAAATTTGAGCCAAATGGCTTCGGCATTGTGTGTTCCGTGCTTTTAGGCCACCACACCTACTTCTTTGTTGCTTCTCTTAGGTTCCAGGCAAACTCTAGCCCAAGGGCTTGTCTTAGTCAAAGCTATAACAAGATATCACAGCCTGAGTGGCTTAAACACAGATATTTATTTTCAGAGTGTGGAGGCTGAAAATCTCAGATCAGTGTGCCAGCATGGCTGAGCTCTGCTGAGGGCTCCCCTCCTGGCTTGCCCTTGGCTACCTTCTTACTGCGTCCTCACGTGGTGGAGACAGAAAGAGCTCCGGTCTCTTCGCCTTCTTATAAGGACACTAATTTCATCACGGGCGCTCCCCTCTCATGAGACCTCATCTAAAGCTAATTACCTTGCCAAGGTCCACCTCCAAAGCCATGACATTGGTAGTTATGACTTCAACATACGGATCTAGGGGGACACAGACTTTCAGTCTATAGCAAAGCCTTTTTTCTTATCATTCCCTCTGCCTGGCTTGCCCCTCCTCAGATAACTTTTGGCTGACTTCTCTGTCCTCCTTTTAGTCTTATCTCACCCTCTTGGTAAGACTTACACTGACCACAATCTTTAATTCTGTGAACTGCACCACCCACTTCTCCATCTTCTCTGATTCCCTTAGTTGGTTCTACTTTTTCTTTTTTCTATAAACTTAAAATTTATCTATTGTGTTTATTATTTATTATATGTTTCCCCTATTATAATATAGGATCCAGAAAAGCAAGGATCTTAGTTTTATTCACTGATATATCCCAAGTGCACAGGTCAATGTCTGGCACATAATATGCGCATAGTAAATATATATTTAGAGAGTCCATTGGAATTATTCCATCTATCCATGTCTAAACCAATCACTGGAGAAAGAAATAGAATTACTTTGATAGGTTTAATCAATTAGTTCTCAAAGTATGGCTCCCATTACCTTTGAACTGGTTAGAAATAAAAATAGAAATGCCCCACTCCAGACCAACTGGATCAGAACATCTGGGTTTGAGGCCCAACAGTGTGTATGTGTGTGTGTGTGTGTGTGTGTGTGTGTGTGTGTGTGTTTAAGGTTGGTTGGTTGGTTGGTTGATTTGATTATAGAGTGGAGGGCAGAGAGAATCTCAAGCAGACTCCATGTCGAGTGCAGAGCCTGATGCAGGGCTTGACCCCAGGACCCTGAGATCATGACTTGAGCCAAAACCAAGAGGTGGTGGCTCAACTGACTGCACCACCACCCAGGAGCCCCCAACAAGCTAGTCATGTTGATTCTGATTTAAACTTAAATTTGAAAGCCACTGGCTTTTTTGAAACCACCGACCCCTAACAGCTATCTGAACCAAAACAGGGGCAGGTAGGGGAAGCAGAGTTTAGAATTATACCCACTACTCCTTTTCTTGGTACTATGGCTTCTTGGTATTTCTGGGATAATTTAGAGTAAGAAAAAGATCTCTTTGATCAAAATGTACCTAAAAATGTGATAACCAAGGGTGCCTGGGTGGCTCAGTCAGTTAAGCATCTGCCTTCAGCTTAGGTCATGATCCTGGGGTCCTGGGATCCAGCCCCATGTCGGGCTCTCTGCTCAGCCAGAAATTTGCTTGTCCCTCTCCCTCTGCCTTTCCCCCAGCTCATATTTTCTCTTGCAAATAATACATGTGTGCCACAGGCCTTTCCATGTTTTTAAATTTGTAGCTAATAAGTATGCTCTTGAGAAATGAGAAAAATGCTGCTCTGTGAAAACAGCTGGACTGCGAGGGGCACCTCCAGGGTGGTGGCGGTGGGGAGAAATCTTGGCCGCTGTGGGAGGGCAGCTGGGGGCAACAGTGGCCTACACCTCTCTCTCCTCCTTCCCCGGTTGTCCTGCACTACGGGAGGCCCCATCTCTGTCCATCTCACTGTGGCTCTCAGTCCGTCACTTCACATCTCTTCACATGCTCTCATCTGTTAAATGAAAGCATTGGGTGGGCTACGTGATTGTCCAAGTTTTTTTGCATCAGTCATAGATTGGGCAACCTGGAGAGGGCCACCTAAGAAAACACCCCCATTTTTTTTTTAAGATTTTTTTTATTTATCCATTTGACAGAGAGAGATCACAAGCAGGCAGAGAGGCTGGCAGAGAGAGAGGGGGAAGCAGGCTCCCCGCCGAGCAGAGAGCCCAATGCAGGGCTCGATCCCAGGACCCTGAGATCATGACCTGAGTCGAAGGCAGAGGCTTTAACTCACTGAGCCACCCAGGCACCCCGAAAACACCCCCATTTTAACTCAACTCCAGATTTAATCAGACACACGAGGACACACCCCAGGCTTTCTTTTGGAATCAAGATATGTTATTATTAATTTGTTTAAGTTATTTTTTACTAATACAATAACTATTTCTTAAGATCCCACCTGTCAGTCATTTTGCTATTTGAAATCACTAGAAAGAAAAGAAACAGTCCCCTTTCCTGAAGGACACCTAGTCTAATATTGAAAACACAGGAGTAAACCAACGTGTTGTAAGGGAGCAAGATACTAGCAGAAGGGACAAGGGAAGCATGAACTAACTGTCCTTGTGTTACCAGCACTTAGAAGCAGAGAAGAGTCTGTCACTCAAGTGTTGTTTATTAAGGACTATCAACCATCTTATAAAGGCTTGACATTTAAACAAAGTTAGAGAAAATTCAGTGAAGGCAGAAAAGTGTTACACTTGCTTCTAAAATCAGGATGACTTTGAGTGATGTTGTAATTGACTTTCCTGTTACTCTTTTTTGCACCTTCTAATGCCCCAGTTAATTTATTTAGAAGGTGTCTGCTGTTTTCCTTATTCTCTTAAGAGGAACATGGACTTTAGTTCAATTGACAGCCTCAGTCACCATGCTGGTGTGTTCACCATGGGAAATTCTGAGGGCAGGGGGCTCAGAACAGGACAGCATTGGGGATATGTCTCTCTTGTTCTCCATGTACACATTAGCGGGGTGACAAGTTTAGGGGAGATCCGAAGAAGGTTGTCAGGCTGTATCCTGAGGCATGGTGAGTTATATGTGATTATCACGTTTTTTGAAAGATTTTATGTATTTATTTGAGAGAGCAAGAGAGCCTGAAAGAGAAAGAGAGCAAGCAAGAGAAAATATGAGCTGGGGGAAGGGCAGAGGAAGAGGGACAAGCAAATGCCTGGCTGAGCAGGGAGCCTGACGTGGGGCTCGATTCCAGGACCCTGGGATCATGACCTGAGCTGAAGGCAGATGCTTAACTGACTGAGCCACCCAGGCACCCTTGATTATCACATTTTTAAGTATATTTTGATCAAACAGATCTTTTTCTAACTCTAAATTATCCCAGAAATACCAAGAAGCCATAGTGCCAAGAAAAGGAGTAGTGGGTATAATTCTAATCTATGCTAATTAATCACTCATTACGCCTCCTTATTTTAGGTATTTTTGGTGTGCCAGGAAATTTTTTTTTTAATTTATTTATTTGACAGAGAGAGAGAGAGAGAGAGATCACAAGTAGGCAGAGAGGCAGGCAGAGAGAAAGAGGAGGAAGCAGGCTCCAAGCTGAGCAGAGAGCCTGATGCAGGGCTCGATCCCAGGACCCTGAGATCATGACCTGAGCCGAAGGCAGAGGCTTTAACCCACTGAGCCACCCAGGCGCCTCTGTGCCAGGAAATTAATAGACATTCATTGAACTGTGTTAAAGACGTACAACTAAGTAAAATACCTAGTTCATTTAATTTGAGATGAAAGTATATCAATTTGTTCTGGTAACATTCAGGATGAGAGGGGATATGATTGCCTTTATGGAATATCTTACTCTCCACCCTCTTAGAAGAAGATTCCCATTCCTTTGTAAAAATTTCCCCCATGACTCTGACTCTGGTTTATGCCAGGCTGGTCCAGTGGATGGCTCTGGGGAGTCAGGTCACCAGGCTGGCGAGACTTCCTCTACTCTTTCTTTCTTTTTACAATTCTGTATAATCTGAATCGCACCAGGATCTAGACAGATTTTGTCACGCCATTTCTCCATGGCAGAAAGAAATGTGTTCTCAGAAAATTTTGACATGCACGTACAAATGCCTGTGCGCGCGTGCGCGCGCGCACACACACACACACACACACACACACACCCCTTCCAGGGAACATTCCTTCCAAATGTTACATGCACTTATGGTCCTTATTGATCATGTGCACAAGGTTTATTCAACACTCTGTCAGTGACGGGCGAGGTATTGATGGTATCACCAAGGGACAGAAAGTTAAGTTCACATCACTTAATAATTCCTTCCAAAGAATCGGGCCGCAGTAACCATGAAGCAGTTTATTAACACAGCAAATGTGAGGCCACATTTTGAATTCCAATTGTAATGACATTTTGTCTAGAGGACATTGATTTTGTTTCACCATGCTGCTTCTGGAAGTGGGAGGGAAACAAAATTATGATTCAAATTACTAACATTAATGAAAAATCATTTCATTCCTTTTTATTACTTGGACTGGCACCTGGGGAGGAGCTCTGCCCAGAGAGGAAGGCAAATCCGCATTAGCCATCTGTCAAGGGCTTGAAATTATAAAGTCACGGGGGGTAGCATTTAATGCTACTCACCGTGCAGGACCTACTTTAGCCAAGACAAATAACAGATTTTTAAACATGGAGGAGAGCTGTGAGTGTCTTATTGAAAGGGCTTTTGGAAGGGTTATAGTTACAGGTAGTTTGAAACTGCTGACAAGTGAGGTTGGCACAGCTGAACATCTGAGACCTGTCAGCTCTAACAGCCTGAGAGCATGACATCTCGGATTGAAGGGGGGTGAAATGTATTCAGTGAATGCGCTGTCTTTTTTCTCCCTATCGGTTGGCTGAGCTTTGCACAGGGTGAAAATAAGTATGCTGTGTGCTATCTGTCACAGTCTGATGCCCTCACATTGGATGTGATCTGGGTATTACATTTCAAACTTTCCCCACCGACTCCTTTTATTTTCTGTTGTAAGTGCGCTGGATGCAGATCTGAGACCTTAGAGATCTAACCTGAGTTTCTAAGTCCACATTCCCCCCTCCAGAGAAGACCTTTTGGGTTTATCAGTCAGAATTCTGGCAGGAGGCCCAGGACCCATGGAGATCAGATTCTGAAGACAGTGTAATAAAGGAATGGTTTACAAAGTTGTGTTCAGGGTTTAGGAAATCAATAGGGAGATGCCGGGGCACTCGGGAACTAGTGACTGTGGAAACTGGGAGCCCTTAGGAGGTCCAGGCTGGGACCACAGAGAAGTGGCTGTCTAGAAAGTCCTTTAGTCCCACAGATACAGCGACCTTTAGAACCAGATGCCAGAATAGGGAAAGAGCTGGGGAAGAAACACCCAGAACTCAGTCAGCTGCCATGGGCTGGTCTCCTTCTGATGCATCCCACTGGCAGAACATAGTAGGAAGTGAGAGGGCAAGGTAGCCTGGGAGGTGAAGTCATTGCAGTGTCCCCAAGAACACAATGCAGAGAATGCCACAGAGTGGGGTATAAAATGAGGCTAACAAGTGCCTCGGATAAGACTGGATAGAAGGGGGCACCTGGGTTGTTTAGTCAGTTAAGCATCTGGCCCTTGTTTTCTGCTCAGGTCATGATCAGGGTCATGAGATGGAGCCCAGTGTCAGGTTCCAAGCTCGGTGGGGGGTCTGCTTGAGATTCTCCCTCTCTCCTTCCCCTTCCCCTGTTTGCACTCTTTCTCTCCTTCTCTCTTTCAAATAAGTAATAAATAAATCCTAAGAAGGGGAGCACAAAAAGAAGAGAGTGTCATGAGTAATTCAGTCTATTTTTGCACATTGTTCTGAAGAGAGAAGCTTACCTAGTCAGAAAACAATAATGTCCTTTGAAGCCCTTCTCTTTGGCTTTATGTGAAGGTATTATGGTCATTTTAAAGTGTGTGGAGTCAACAGAAGGGTCATTGGGAAGAACAAGACCCACGTGATTAAAAGGACTATGAACTAGGGATAGCGGTTTATCTACCTTTCCATCCACCTACTTCCTCTCAATCACAAACAAACAAGTTTATCTAGGAAGTGGGGGCAAGTATCCAGTCACTGTGGGACATAGAAATGCCTTTAAAGAAATTCGGTTGTTGACAGGGGTGGGGAAATGTGGACACGCTTGACTCTGCCTGGAGCCCAGGGCTCATCCTTCATGATTCAAGTACCAGCCGCTGCCATGATAACTTGGGCTCTTCTACACGGTGAACCTAATGGTGCCCTGGTCGGGATTGGCCTAGCACCGGGACAAGATAAAGTCTGGAGGCAAAGTCGCCAATTACCAAAGCCGCAAGTGGGGGGATGCACAACGTAAGAGCTACAGTATGTCCTTTCATGCAAGATAAGTGCTGTCTGATGGCTTTAAGGTAGAGCAGTCCTGTGCCATTCTCGGCTGAACACATTCAGATTTCTTAAACATGTTGAGTAAATTTTCTTACTCTGACCTCTGAGGATAAAATAAAAAATAATTTTTAATATACCTCAATGACCATGGCATATGATTGTTGATCTAGACATACATTTCTAGTGTTTTAATAATTTATTTTTGAAAAAAAAAATTATTTTTGAAGAGTCGGGATACCACCGTTTTAATTTTCAAGTCATACTCCATATTAGAACGTTTTCAAGTCAGAAGGTATTCAGAAAAGTCCACGATACTATCTTTAATTAAAACATTCTGGTTCCTTATTTAACAAAGTATGACAAATGTAACAAAAATTAATTCTGCCAACAATGAGACACCACTGAATGGGAGTTCTGTCTTCCTGTGCTATAATTAGTTCAGACTGAAGAAAAAAAAATTCATTTTGTAAAGAAGAATATGTAAATTGACCAAATTGAAAAAAAAACGTACAGCATGTTTAACACTGTACATTTTTTGGTTTGTTGAAATTAGTGCAGATATACTATAAGAATTAATGAAATCTGGTGCGCCTGGGTAGCTCAGTGGGTTAAAGCCTCTACGTTCAGCTCAGGTCACGATCTCAGGGTCCTGGGATCGAGCCCCACATCCGGCTCTCTGCTCAGCCGGGAGCCTGCTTCCCCCTCTCTCTGCCTGCCTCTCTGCCTACTTGTGATCTCTTTCTCTCTGTCAAATAAATAAATAAAATCTTTTTAAAAAAATAATGAAATCTTAGGGCTTTCAATAACATCTTTTTCAAGACACACATCCAATAATCAGATTGTTTGATCAATGTTTATTTGTTTAGAATCATTACATATGTTTATGTTATTTTATGTATCATTCATACATTATATAGCTGACTAAATATATATTTTATCTAGTTCCTTTACCTGCTTTAGGATCCCTTTAGATAACTCTATTTCATTACCAGTATTCATGAACTGTAAAAAATTTAACATTTTCAACGTTGTATTTGCTACTCATCCTCTTTGAGAATAGGAGGTTAAAATAAATGACATATTTTCCTGATTCTAGGAAGGTTGTAAATTGCACAATGAGGCAAATGCTTTGACTGTAGAATGAATGTACCAATTAGAAGAAACATATCTTGGTTTTCATTCTTAAAATGGTTCAGTGACTGTGGAAACAGATGGGCAATTTCTTAACAAGTTAAACATGGAGCTACCATATTGACCCAGTGATGAACTCTGAGTTAGATACCCCCAAAAAATTGAAAGCAGGGACTTGAACAAATACCTGTACAGCCATATTCATTCAGCAATATTCACAATAGCCTAAAGAGGAAAAAATCCTTAATGTCCATCAACAATAAGATAAATAAAGGAAATGCAGTAGACACAGAATATATAACACTGTTCAGTCATGGAAAACAATGACATGTTGATGTGTGCTACAATGTAGGCAAGCCTGGAAACCACTGTGGTAAGTAAAATCAGCCAGACACAGAGACAAATGTTATGTGATTGCACTTACTTGAGGTATGTAGAACAGGAAAATTCATAAAGGCAGAAAGCAGAATAAGGTTACCAAGGGCTGCAAGGAGAGAAAGAGGAATAATTGCCTAATGAGTACAGAATTTATGCATGTTGGGGATAATGACGTTTCGGAAATAAGGGTGATAGGAACACAGCATTGAGGATATAATTAATGCCACTGAACTGTGCATTTTTAAACTGTTATGGTGATAAAATTATATATGTGAAACACACACACACACACACACACACACACACACACACATTTTTAAACATTCCGTTCAACTTACTCTAACAAATATTTGTTCATGAAAACTATGCATGACCCTGTCATTTCCCTCTAGACATTTACTTTCTAAAATGATGGATGACAGAGAGTTACAAGAAATGTAAAGAAGGATTGGTATTGGTTTGGGGAGAACTGGGTAATGGAGAAAGGACCTGGTGGATGATTAGCTGGGGTGTGAAGGATATCTTAAATGCTAATGACAGACATAACCATGCAAGCAGAAGGAACATAATGAGAAGGAACATTGCGGCAGGAAATTGTTCATCTTTAAAGAAGCATGGGGTGCCCAGAAAGAAGTGAGAAAGAAGGCTGCAAATGGAGGCATTTTGAGAAACTGAAATTATGGAGCGCTATTGCTGATAGTCTAGCGCTTTTTGACATTGGGCCAATTTCACTTGTTATCTTCCACTCAGCTCTATGGGAGATCAGGCATGGTATTGGTACTATTAAGAACAAAATTGAAATACAGATTTCCTAGCTTAGTGCCATGAATATCCAGATACTTCTGTAATACTTTGTGATTTACTCCTCTTGAGCTTAGGTGTCTTACAAATTAGTAACTGGTGGGTGGCAGAATGCTCCCACCCCCAAAGGTGTCCATGCTATAATCTGTAGAATAGGAATATAGATATATTAAAGTACTGGACAAGAGTGATTTAATTTAGCACGTAGAATTGAAACTCAGATGACTTTAAAATAAGATTATACTGCACTTTCTCAGTGGGCTCAATGTATGCACGAGGGTCCACCAGGGTAAGAAAGGGAAGTGGAAGAGTCAGAACCACAGAGAACATCATGGGAACCATCTGTCCAGTCATTGTTGGCCTTGAAGGTGAAAAGAGGCCCTGGTCAAGGACTATGGGCAGCTTCCAGAGCAAGGAGATACATTCCCCCCAGAAGCTTCCAGAAGGAATGCAGGCCTATAACTACCTTGAAGGTAACCCAGTAATACTCATTTTGGACTTCTGACCTCCTAAATTGTAAGAATATAAGCGTGTGTTTTTAAGCCACTAAATTGTGGTAACTTGCTATGGTAGCAATAGGAAACTGATTCAGTAACTCATACTGAATGAAAGAACAGTGACCTTCACTTTCTCTCTTCCTTTACTCCTTAAGGCTCTTCTTTTAGTAGGGATTTAGAAGTGCCTCAAGGATCATTTCACTAGAATTTTTCAATCTCTGCATTAGCAACATTTTTGGCATTTGGGCTAGTTCTTTGTTGTGGGGAGGCCATCCTGTGCATTGTGTATGGTTTAGCAGCATCCTTAGCCTCTACCCACTAGATGCCAATAGCTTTCCAACCCAAATTATGACAACCAAAAATGTCCCCAAATATTGCACAGTGTTCCATAATGGACCAAATTTGTGCCCAGTTGAGAACCACTAAAGTAGACCCTTCGTGAGGTGCCGCCTCCTGAGGGCGCACGGGAGAAGAATGAGGCACAAACAAGTCAGCTGCAAGAGAAAGGGAGCAGGGGACGACAGTAGAAAAGACTGTCGCCCTGAATGACTCCTCCATCTCATATTTATTAGAAAGTAGTTAACAACCAACAAAGAAGCCAGGTTAGGTCATATATTGACCATGAGTCTTGTAGATAAGTAAGAAGAAAGGTAAAATACATCTGGTCACGTAGTACATGACCTATAATGAGCAAACCCAAACAAGAGGGTCATCTAACTAACTGCAGGTGCTCTCCAGGGAAGGGGAGATAACGGAAAAATGAAATAGGTGGCGTTCTGCCCTGAGCAGGCTGGGCGTTCCCAGCTGCTTGGCTTAAGGACGTATATTGTCCTCTGCTCCAGAGGCTCATTGCCAGTACGTTTTTCTTAAGTCTATATCTAAGCATGCTAGGTAACTAATGCAATTTCTCATAGGTTATATTTTAAGCAGTACATTGTTCTGAGGGTCAGTTACAGTGAGGGATGTGGGTTATCATCAGCATCTTTGATTTTTTTGAGTAAGATTTTATTTTTTTAGAGCAGTTTTAGGTTCACAGTTAAATTAAGGTAAAGTGGCAGAGACTTTGTATATATCCCCTGTCCCCATACATGTGTAGCCTCCCCTACTATCAACATCCTCACCAATGAAAGTGACACACTTGTATAAGTCTTGATAGTTTTATTTTCAACTCAATGTTACCTGAAACCTTTAGACTGTAGAGAGATTAAGACTATAGAGGTTTCCCCCAAAAGGAAGTACTTTCATCATAATCCTAAGACTAATTAGGCAGGCCTTGCTAAGAAAAATGGATGAGGGAAGAACCCTGAGCCTTGGTTATAAATCAAATCTGTCTCCATCTTTCTTTACTACAAAGATCCTGAAGAGGCAGAATGGATACAGATTTCTGTGACAAGAGGAGATTCTTTTCAGTTGAGACAGGATTTCGGAATTAAGGAATGGATTTTGTGCAAGGATGTGGCATGAAATACTCCAGACAAGACTGTTTCAGGGACACAACATTTACTTCATGGGAGTGATGTCATCAAGATGGTGCCACTGGTATTCCCAACTTCAGTCTCCCTCTAGGATACTAACTAACAGCTATCCACAGACAAGATACCATTGTGAAAATCTCAGAACCTAGGGTGCACAACCCCTCCCCAGACCAGCGTAGTCCCGCATGGAGAGGGCCCCCTGAGGCTATAGTTTTTCTAAAGGGAAAAAAGAAAACCCAAGGTGGACAAAGAGCTTCCCCAGAATTGTGGAATCTTTGTGGGAGGCTTACCCAGATCTCATCTCATGGGGATCAGGGAAAACTGGATAGCCACATGCAAAAGAATGGACCTGGACTCCTACATTATACCAGTTAGAAAAATTAGCTTGAATTGAATTGAAGGTTTACATGTAAAAGCTGAAACCATAAAACTCCTAGAAGAAAGCATGGGGGAAAAAAGTTCCTTGACATGAGTCTTGGGAATGACTTTCTGGCTATGACAATAAAAGCATAACTGACAAAAGCAATAATGAGCAACTGGGACTACAACAATGAAAAGCTTCTGCACAGCAAAAGGAATGACCAACAAAATGAAAAGACACCTACAGAATAGGAAAATATATTCCCAAATCATATATCTAATAAGGAGTCAATATCCAGTATAGAAGCAACTGATCTCACTCATATGTGGAATTTAAGAAAGAAAACAAGCAAGGAAGAGGGAAGAGAGAGAGCTAGAGAGGGAGAGAAGCCAAGAAATAGACTCTTAACTGTAGAGAACAAATTGATGGTTACCAGAGGGGAGGGGAGTGGTGGGTGGGTGAAATAGGTGATGAGGATTAAGGAGGGCGCCTGTTATGCATGATGAGCACTAGGTGTTGTCTGCAAGTGTTAAATCACTAAATTGTATACCTGAAATTAACATTACACTGTATGTTAACTAACTAGAATTTAAATAAAAACTTTTGGAAAACACCAGATATAAGGAACTCAATCAACTCAGTAGCAAAAAACATACATCACTAAGTATCATTGAAATTCACATCAAGACCACAATGAGATATCACCACACACCTGTTAGAATGGCTCTTATCAAAAGTCAAGAGATAACAAGTGCCAGTGGGGATATGGAGAAAAGGGAACGTTTGTGTATTATTGGTGGGAATGTGAATTGATACAGCCACTATGGAAAACAGTAAGGAGGGTCCTCAAAAATTTTAAATCAGAACTGTGATACATTCCAGCAATCCCACTTCTGGATATTTATCTGAAGGAATTGATATCACCATCTTGAAGAGCTTTCCACATTCCCATATTCATTACGACATTACCCAAGATACAGAAATGACCCCCAAGTGTCTGTCAATGGATGAATGAATTAGATGTATACATATACGTATATGTATTCACACACAATGGACTATTGGTTAGTCATAAAAAAAGGAATCCTGCCATTTATGACAACATGGATAGACTTCAAGGACATTTTGCTAAGTGAAATAAGCCAGAAAAAGACAAATGTTGAATGACCTCACTTACACATGTAGAATCTAAAATAGAAACCTGAATGCATAGAAACAGAGAGTAGCTTGTTGGTTGATTGCCAGGGGCAGAAAGTGAGGGAAATGGATGAAGGTGGTTATGGGATACAGATTCTCACTTATAAGATGAATACGTCGGGGATTTAATGAACAGTGCCGTGATTGTAGTTAACAATACTGTGTTATATACTTTAAAGTTGCTGAGAGAGTCAATCTTAAAAGTTCTCACCACACACACTAAGAAATCCAGCTATGTGAGGTGAGGACCGTAACTTACCTTCTTACGGGAATCACTTAGCAATATATACATATGTCATATCATCAGGTCGCACACCCTACAACTACACAATGCTGTGTGTCAGTTATACCTCAGTAAAGCTGAAAAAAAAAATAGACCATTTTGTTAAGAGGGTAGATCTCATGGTAAGTGTTCTTAATGTATAAGAATCACAGAAGGAAACTTCTGGAGGTGATGAATGTCTTCATCAGCCCAATAGTGGTGATAGTTTCACCCACGTATGCCTATGTCCAAACTCATCAAATGGTGTCCATTAAATATGGTTTTTATCTATGGATGATGTCTAGCAAAGCTGTGAAACCATGTTTATTTTCATCTGCTTTTTTTTTTTTTTTAAATATTTTTATTTATTTGATAGAGAGAGAGATCACAAGTATGCAGAGAGGCAGGCAGAGAGAGGGGGAAGCAGGCTCCTCTGAGCAGAGAGCCCGATGCGGGGCTCGATCCCAGGACCCTGAGATCATGACCTGAGCCAAAGGCAGAGGCTTTAACCCACTGAGCCACCCAGGCGCCCCTTCATCTGCTTTCTTGGGCTGTGTCTGTACTGCTCAGGTTTTCTGATCATAGCTAGGTTGTGCCCGTGTTGGTCTGCGTGACGGTACATCTCATGATATAAATGCTTGTCATAGTGGTGACTGGACCCAGAATGCATCCACAGGGCTTCAAGGAGAGGTTTTCCACTCTAGGTATTGTTCACGACCTCCACGGTACAATCTCTCTGGAGCCTGCTGTTAGCAGTAGAACCAAGCCAGGGACTAAGCTCAATTTGCCAGTGAGGCAGACTGTGTGAGAATGTGTGCATTTGTGAGTGTGCAAGCTCCTTTGTGCCCTGCTGAAGGCAGCCCTCTCATTACAGTTCAAAGCCCAGTAGAAAAGTTTTAGGATTTTCTATTGTTTATGTTGTTCCCTTGACAAGTGCGGAAAATGGAGAACACATGGTTAAGGACTGATGTGTGTGTGTGTGTGTGTGTGTGTGTGTGTGTGTGTGTGTGTGTGTGCGCGTGTGTGTGTGTGTGTTGTAGATGCAGCAAAGCAGAGGTTACAGCACATTTTATCAACTGCGGTTGGACCCAGCTGTGTGTGGTAGGAAAATCCTCTCCAGCTGACTCAGCCTCAGAATGACATGATTTGGATATTAGGATACCAAGATTCCGAGGGGTGGCAGGCTTATTACTGTGTGATCAGCCTCCACGTCTCTTCCCTGTGCCCTGATCTTGTTTGGGTGACATTCTGTGAAAAAGGCAGCCGGTTCAGTTTGTTTTTGCCTGTTGGGGTTCCAGTATCTTGTTCTCTATGGTGAACCCCAAGACCCATTAGTGCCCTGCTTTCTAACACCAAGACTTAGAAACCCCTTAGCTGGAAAAACAGACCACACAATGGTCTTTATGACTATTTAACCATTTTTATTGGTTAAAGCAATTTGTTAAAGCTGCTACATTCAGAGATTATCAACTGTGGTGAAGTGAAGAAAGTGGAGGAGGCAGACTTGACCATGACAAGGACCTTGCTCATTACAGAAACTTGGGCACAGAACTCCAGTCTTGAAACACTGTGTAAGGCTACAAGAAGTAGCCCAATGAGTAAGAGTCTCCAGCCTCAGAGTTCTAGTAAGGTCTATAGCAAGGACTTTCTCTCTTCTTAATAAATGGCTCATACAACCTCTGGGAGGTTTTGGGTTTTTTTTTAATCAAACTCAGACTAGGAAACTGGCCAACCTTTCGCATACCTACAGTCACTGAACTTCTATGAGAATCCATTTTTCCCTTAAGTAATTTAATCCTTTTGGAGATGAAACTGTTGAATGAAGCTCATTTGCCTTTCCCCAGATTCAACATATTAACTCTGTCCAAAAGCCCTTCCTCTTCAAAACTAATTCCAGACTTTGAAGGGCACACTCACATGCTGCCGTGGAGCCAAAAGGTGGGTCCTTTCTCATCGTTGGCATGTTGCTGAATTTAAGCCATGAAATTTAAATGTGAATCATCTTATTTCATCCGCCATGCTCCCAAAGGGTCAAACTTGGGCCTGAGACAACCGGAGATTAAATACAACTCTGAATTGTCGGAGAGGTTTAATTTTGAGAGAGACTCTAACTGCGTTTGAAGCTCAGTTTAGAATTTCCATCTCTGCAGACCAATGGCCAGTCAGCACAGCAGACCTTGAGTGGAAGGCTGTTTCCTATAATTCCTCTGCTCTCGAAATATCTAAGCATTTTGCAAATGAGCAATTTGGTGCTGGGTTTACGATTTCTGAGAGTGAAGGGGAATGGAGATTGGCCCTCAGCAACACTCCTGGGCAGAAAATGGTATTTAACTCTCCTTCCCCTTACTTGAAGCACTGAATTTTCATTTCTGCGTTCCCTCCTCTCGAGGCTCTGGTCTTTGCCCAGTTGGGAGGGAAGAGATCTGACACATGTTCGACAGCACTTTATTTTTCCCGTGAAAGCAATAAAAATGCCTTTGACAGTCTAGCATTTTAGAGAAGCAAGAGAATTTCACTTGCACTGTCTCCCTGGTTTCTCTGAACAATCCCCTGGGCACACGTTCGGTGTTCCAGGCCACACGTGCATGTGAAACAGCAGAAGCCCTTGCTCGGGCAGAAGGCTCCCAACCTCGGGGTGTTTTCCTCCTCTTCCACCACTTTTCAGCTTTTGGCTTTGGGTGATCAGGGTCCTGTCTGGGCCTCGATTCTCCAGTGTGACCTGGAATGCCTGGCAGCGGGGTGGGTGTGGTGGTGCACCAGATCATCTGTGAGTGCCAGCCCAGCTGGCATGGCCAATTATAAATGGCCAAATGGGGACCAGAATCCAGCTCTTGTGATTCCACTTCCTGCGGTAGACAGAATAATGGCCTCTCAAAGAGAGCCACATCCTAATCCCCAGAACGCGTGGATGTGTTAGGTACAAAGTAACAGGTGCCTGCAAAGGGGTGGTGCAGATGTAGTTAAGTGATGGATCTTGAGATAGGAGATCAGGGCAGATGACCAGGGGCATCGATAGAACCACCAGGGTCCTTATAAGGAAGAGGAAGGAGGGCGGAGTCAGAGGGAGAAGATATACATATGGAAGCAGAAGAGAAGAAGAGAATATGCTGCTTTTAATGGTGGAGGGAGAGGCCACGGGGCTGGGGATGCAGGTGTCCTCTAGAAGTTAAAAAGGCAAGGAGACAGAGTCTCCCCTAGAGCCTCCTGCAGGAATGCAGCCTAGCGAAACTTGACCTTAGCCAAGTGAAATTGATTTTGGGTTTCTGACTTTCGTGAATGTAAGATAATGGAGCTGCGTTGTTTCGAGCCACAAAATTCATTGCAATTTGTTATAGAGGCAATAGGAACCCCATCCTCTACCCGGGCCTTCAGAGCAACTCAGATATTTCAGGATAGTGCTATTACTCATACTCCTTGATGATTTTACTATCTATACCTATATATAGTCTCTATATTAGCTGCTCCCAGAATCAACATCTTTAAATAGCTTCATTTATTCATTTATACTTTCCCTTCGGTGATTCCATGCGGAGGCTAAGAAGGACCCTAGTGGTCTCCGTTAATGAGATTTACTTGATTTATTCAATTCATAAAACACAGAGGATAGTGATGAATAAAGATAATCACAGATGTGGAAGACAGAACAGGAAAGGCCATTTGGAAATCTTGGCTCTTTCAAGGCAGCACATCTGCTAGGAGATAACATCAGAACTAGAGGAAACTAATTTGACAGTGGGATTGTTTTTCCTTGTGAATTGTTTACACAGGTGGCGATTCAGGTCATAATGCCAAGTTTCACCTCGGTGAACTTTGTTCACCCCAAATCACTGAAATTGTCACGTTCCCTGAAAGGTGCTTGACAGAAGACATGCAGGTGATCTCACGGCACCTCTGTTTTAGAGTTAATCCCAAGAAACAAAATCATCCTAGAGCAAATCGTCTTACATTGAAATTGACATAACAGAGTTAATTTCTTCAAGGCAGTGAAAGGGTGACAGAGTAAGAGACTGAAGTGTATTTTGACTAAAGAGTCAGCCCACGTAGATTAAATATAGCTTCTTTATTTTTTTAAAGGAACTTTATAAGCAGTTCCTCTCCTTGGAATTTTAGAGGAACTTGCTGGGAGAACGAGATAGGAAGATAAGAATGGTATCAGCATTTTTGGTGTCTGCGTTTTAATGATTTTTTTTTTCAAGGTTAAAGTTTCATTTATTTTGTGGAAACGCCAACAGAAGCACAATTTCTCTGTACGCTCCCACCTCCCTCAGCCCCTTCTCCAGCCTCAGAGGAGTGACACGGTGAAGAAATGGGTGCCGAGCGTTTTGCCCAGATGCCCTCAGCAGAGAGGGAGTGGGTAGTAGAGCTTTCACAAACCAATGGTTCTTGAGTCAGGCATATGGGGTTGAATTTCACAGCTCATACGGCTTTCTACTAGTTCAGCTGTGGGCAAGTCCCTTGACCTCACGGAACCTTCCTTCCTCCTATTTAACAGGAGGACATTAAAATCAATACTGACTTCACAGGTTTACAGCGGGGATTACATACAGCGATATATATATATAACCTGCTTAGGGCACATGGTCAGCATTTTATAAGCTGGTGTTGTTATTCCCCAGGAAACGTTCCATCAGGAAAGTGCTTTTGAGCACTTCTTCCTGATAGAATTGTAGGTGCTGTGGAACTGCGAGGAGGTTCCCTGTCAACCAACAAGCTATTAGGTTATCTTGGGAGGCTAGATATATGGCAAGGTAAATAGCAAGAAAGAGCAGAGTGGTATTGGGATGCTGAAAATGGGGAAGCAAGTGAGGGGACAAGATGCCTTGTTTTAAGAGAACAAGTCTTCAGTAGGTATTTTAGACTTGCTGCACCAGTTCCTCTTTCTCTGATTCCCTTGTAGCCCTTTAGTGTTATTTACAGAGACAAAGGCCATTGTTCCATGCTCTGTCTTCTCTTGACCTGTTATTAGGTCCACCTGACGTTACTGTCTTTAATCTTCAAATATTTTATAATAGCCTTTTCTCATTAGTGTAATTAGATGGAGTCTGGATTCTTTACCTTAATTCTAGGATACACTTGAGTTTATTGCATTTGTTTTAATGTGTCACGAATTAGGATGATGTCTTATAAACAACACTTTAAATCTGTGAACCACAAGCAGGGTTTTGCCATTACCTGGTGGGTCTCCTCAGCTTCTCCAGCACATTTACCTTCTCATTCACCACAGTGCCAAATTCATGCTTGCACTCTTCCTCAAACATCCATTACCAACTGGTCTTTCCCTCCTTCTCTGATGAACTCGTTTCATTTTTCAATAATGCAAATGTAGAGGCTCGCCCTATCTGCCCTCTATGAAGCCTACGGAGCCACATGTGTCCTGAGACACACTCTCTGTCTTTCATCCTTCAGATATTTACTAAACGAGGCTGAGATCTGAGTGGAAGAGCTCTAGCATCTCAGTGGCTTTCTGTGTGGGCTGTTCCTTATCTCACATGGAATCCAGTCCAGTGGAGCTCTTGTGTGGCCTTCTGGGCAGCTTTCCTTCAAGCAATGCTTTAGAGATTCAGATTCAGATTGATTTCCTTTTGTGAGGCCACCTTCAACACTTCTGTGGTCACCAAAGAGGCGAAGAGTGATGGTAGACAAGGCTCAACAGTTCTAGCTCAGAAGTGACACTTCATTTATTTCTGTGTTCCTTTTGTTGCAACCAGTCACATGGCCCTCTGTAGATGCAAGACACATGGGAAGTATAGTTGTATGATCAGAAAGAGGAGGTAGCTTAGTGCATTGTTGGCTACATGGAGGATGAAGTATCCTTTTTTTTTTTTTTTTTTTTAAGATTTTATTTTTCATTTGACAGAGGGAGAGAGTACAAGCAGAGGGACCAGCAGAGGGAGAGGGAGAGGCAGGCTCCCCACTCCCTGGATGCCCAATGTGGGCCTTGATCCCAGGACCCCAGGATCATGACCTGAGCCAAAGACAGATGCTTAACTCACTGAGCCCATTGGGTTAAGCCCTTGCTTAACCCAGGCGCCCCATTGCAGATGAAGTATTCTTGGTCTTATAAAATGCAAACACCTTCACTTGTGCTCTGTGTCATATTCTTGCTCAACTTATCAGGATCTTTACTTCTGAAATTATTGCTTCTTCCTCATGAGCAATTTTTCTTCTTCCATTAGTTCATTACCATTAGTATATAAATATGCTCTATTATCTCCTGTCCTAAAGCCCAAAAACACTGACAAAGTAATCCCTTGGTTCTTTCTTCCTCTCCAATTACCACCCAAGTTTTTAATAGCATTCAAACTTCTCCAAAGAGAATCCAATGTTTGCATGCCTTCTGTTTCCTGGTAGGATGCCAACTGATGGAGCCCCTGCTTGGCCTTCTATGGAAGGGAGAACTTGGGTGTGAAAGCCCACATTAAAAACTATGGTCCTCTAGGGGCACCTGGGTGGCTCAGTGGGTTAAAGCTTCTGCCTTCAGCTCAGGTCATGATCTCACGGTCCTGGGATCAAGCCCCACATCAGGCTCTCTGCTCAGTGGGGAGCCTGCTTCCCCCTCTCTCTCTGCCTACCTTTCTGCCTACTTGTGATCTCTCTCTCTCTCTCTGTCAAATAAAATCTTAAAAAAAAATAAAACTGTGGTCCTCTATATTTGTTACAATGGTGATAGAGAATGAAAACAGTTGGAAAAACTTCAGAACTACAAATTCTGAAATCTGAAGTTCACTATGGGTGTGTGAGCTTGTGACAAAGAGTAACGACTTCATGTTGGGCAAAGCCAGTCCTACAATTATTACCTGTTCTCTTGCATCAGCAAATTCTACCTGCTTTACTGGATCATTATCCTCAGCGCCTTCTAGCTTAAAAACAAAACAACAGAAGCAATAAACAGAACTTTTCCTTGACTGTGAATTTCTATTTAACTACCACTCCATCTTTGAATGCCATTTAAAACTTGCTGAAGGAGTTTCTCTTCTTTGCTTCCTCCTTGTTACTTTCTTGTTTCTGTCCCGTTCAACACAACTTCCATCTCCACAGGTATTGCCAGAGATCTGAAATGGTGACAGATCCATCGTTGACCTCTCTTTTATCTTATAAGCAGTTACTCTCTAACTCCTGGAGTACCTGAGAGCTTCGTCATGACTGGACTCCTCTATGTTCCCATCCTAGGTGATTCATCCCAACACAAGGCTTTAAGTCCTCTTGATATACAGATACTCCTGATACACAGATAGGCAGTATGCAGTAGCTCCAACCAACACCACTTCCTAGAACTCTAGACTCATATAGCAATTGCTAACATTTGATGTATTTATTTACTATCTAAAATGCATCTCTAACTTACCATGGCCAAAGAAGAATTCATGATGTGTCCCAGAGATCCACCTCATCGTGGGGCTGTCTTCATACTGATAATTAGTACTACTGCCCACTAACATGGCCAACCAAGAGGAATTAACCTCAATTTATCTCATTTCCTCATTCCTGCATTCAATCTATCAGCAAGTCACGCTAAGTTCTGTTACATGTAGCTTAAAAACATATTCTAAATCCACTGCTTCTTTCAATATCCATGACTATCATCTAGGGAAGGGCAGGGTGGTTAATATGCTAAGTTATTACAGATGTGCTCTAAGTGGTCTTCCTTTTTCTGATTTTGCAGCACTGGTCATGAACCGGTTACTGTGTATAAATATGTCCTGTATTACTCCCCACTTTCTCTTATCATATATAGAATGGTACCTGATTTCCTTAATCTGCTAAGAGATGCCTGCATGTGATGGAGCCTCTTTTTCTCTCTAGACTCAGTTCTGTCTCCATCATCTCTTGCCCACTATGCTCTAGGAACTTTGGCTTTATTTTTGTTCCTTATACATGACAACCTCGTTCCATCTGCGGGCCCTGAGCTGTAGCTGCTCCCTCTGCTGAAGCTTTTTTTTTTGGCCTCCTTCTTGCCATTTAGACTCCAGGTTATGTCAGCTAGGCAAAGAGTAATTCAGTAATTATTAATTACTTACTAATATTAATTACCAGTATTAATTAATTTCCAATAATGCTACTAGTGATACTACTTAACAATAACTGATTACTGAATTTTTAGTGTAATGAAACCAATCGTTCACTAACATATCTTATTTTAATTTGATGCAAGCCCTTATTATAATTAATTAGCTTACTTGCTTATTGTATATTTCCACCCACTAAAAAACAAGCGGTCTGTTAGTAAATATCTTGTTTTGTTATCTACTGACTTCTCCAATGCTAAGGACAATTCTTGGAAAGTTGCAAGTATTCAGTAGACTTTTGTTGAAAGACTAAAATGAAATTGTGCTTAATACCGTATTAGTATTTAACCTCCAAGAAGTCATTACATTGGAGGTGCTTTGTCTTTGTTGGACTTTTGGAAAACAGACAGTGAGATGTAGATTGGCTGTTTTAGGAAGTAGTTGGCATTAGTGACTAATGTTAGGATGGTGTTGTGCCCTACCCCCAAATTCATATACTGAAACCCTAGTACCTCTGAGTGTGACCTTATTTGGAAATAGGGACATTACTGATATACTTAGGTAAGATGAGGTCAAATGGATAGGACGGATCCCTGATTCAGTATGGCTGGTGTCTTTATAAAGGGAAATTGAGATACAGACATCATGTAATCAGCAAGCCACGTGCAGATGAAGGCAGAGGTGAGCTGATGCAGCCCAAACCAAAGAACACCAAAGATTTCCAGCCAACCAAAGAAGCGCAGAACAGCCTTCCCTAGGAAATTAAGAGAGAAACATCCCTGCCAACCCCTTGATTTCAGGCCCATGAGAGAATACATTTCTGTTGTTATGTCACCCAGTCTGTGGTAGTTTTTGAGAGCAGCCCTAGCAAACTAATACAGATGGTCACTCACAGTTGTATCAGTTGAGGCAACAGAGTCAGGCTCTTGTACCCTCACATTTACCGGTCACTGGATGCAGTTTGTCATGGGAAGGGGTAAAACCTGCAGTCAGGCACCTTTCTGTGGCTGAAGGCAAGTGGTAGAGAGATTGTGAGTAACCAGCAAGCGGTCCTCCCAGCAGCTGAGACAATGCACCCCTCAGCTCCAGGAGGGGATCTGAGTGACACACACAGATCTGCTTGGTGCTGGGCCACTTGAATCTATTTGCTCTCTACAATAAGTTGATAGGCCTTGCAGAGGGCTGGCTGGTCTCTCCAGGGAGCTTTCCATAGGGAGACCAGGACGGGCTGTAGCCCTCACTGCCACAGCTGCTCTTGAGAACACAGTGGCTGCTCTTTGTCTTCTACAACCTACTGGTGATTCTGCTCTCGCCTATCAACACTGCTGGCCCAAGGACTACCGAGAAAGTCCCCAAGGCATCCCTTAGGTGCCAAACCAGCTCTTTTCTGTTCCCCCCCACCCCCCGCAGCCCCACGTCCTTCTGCTGATTAGTGTCAATACTCAGCCAGTTGGGTTACACCTTCCATCACCTGAGGAACCTGAAGTTGATCAGAGAGCAGCCACCTGGTCAAGTCCATTGGGATTCTTACTATATTCCCTGTAAAATCATTCCCTCTGGGAACTATTGGAACTTTGTGATCACAGGAATGTGCTTTAAGTCTACACTGTCCATATGGTACCAAGCACTTAGATGTGGCTAATGTACCCAAACAACTGAATATTTTGTTGATTTTATTTTAATTCATTTAAGTTTAAATAGCCATAGGTAGGTAGTGATGGGGTAGTGCTGTTCTGGCCTGTGATGTCCTGGCCCTTTTCTCACTATATCCAGGGCCTGATCCACTTGTCCTGCTCTCCAGCTGGAGGAGGTGAGATTCTCTGTTTGTGCTGCCAAGGAAGCTTGCAGGCCTCACTTCATCATGCTTGCAGATCAATGACCCTCAGCCTTTCCTTGTCTTTTCTTTGGCCCTGATCTGCTTTTCCTGTCCTCACAATGACCTTCAAATGCCTGAGGCATTTGCTGGTGTTTCTTATCTTTGCTTTTAGAAGAAAATACTACAGATTCAAATTAGATCTCTGGTGTGTCCTTCCCTGTTTCCATTTCATTTCCCCTTCTCATGTCCAGAGAAGACTGATCTCGTGAAATCAATGTCACTATTCCCTTGTAGAATATCATCTATCATATTTAACAATTTATATAAAGGGTAGCAAAGGCTGTGCATCCTTTTGCGATTTACTTTTTGAACTCAACATTATATTTTTGAGATAGTTATTTGAATAATACAATATTACAGTGCATTTATCTGTTCCATATTTGATGAACAATTTAGTTATTTACAATATTGCAATGAACAGTCTTTATCAGTATCTCCTTGAATTTATATGTACATACATATTCAATATATAATTCAATATCTATATTGAATATATAAGTTCTTCTGTTTTAGAGGATGACATGAGAAACAGAATCACTTCTTCAAGGCAATACAAGCTTATAGGATTTGGCACATTGATTGCTAAATGTGATGCACAGGCTCACAGTCCTATCAGCAGTGTGAGAAATAATGTTTAGAATCTCTACCTATAATTAATATACAATTAATTATATTATCAGACTTCAATATTTTTTCTATTCCAACAGGTTAAATGTATCAATTATTTAAATATGTTCTTCTCTGATTTTTAGTGAGATTGAATGCCTTTCCATTTGAATATTAGGCATGTGTTAAATTGCCTATTTGTATCCTTTGTGCATCTCCCTATTTTTTGTCTTTATTAATTTATAGGAGTTATTTTTTATGTATAGAATACCAAATCTCTGTCATTTACATGGACAATGAATATATTTTCCTTGTCTGAAGTTGTTTATTCACTTTACTAATGGTGCCTTTTTTTTTTTTTTGGTGCCTTTTTTTTTTTACACCATTGTAAAATAGTCACATTTATCACTGCACAATTATTATCATTATCATGAGGTTACTCTTCGTACTTTTGTTATCCTGCTGAACAAATTCTTTCCTTCAGAGTCATAAAAATACCCACTTGTCGTCTCTCCTGAGCATTTAAAGTGAAAGTTGTAAGTTTTGTTTGTTTGTGGCTTAATTGCTTCATTTACTTTGATGTACACTTATATAAAAATGATTAGATCTACAACCTACTTGAAATTGATTTTGTTGTCTAGAGAGTGTAGTAGGGCTCAGATTTCCCTGTGGATAAATAGTTATCCAAACATCGTCTATTTCATTGTGCTTTCTTTTCTCTAGATATCTGCAATTCTCTTGCCACCATATATTTCATTTCCATAGAAGCATGGATGTGGGCTCAGCACTATTACAATAATGTATTTTTTCTAAACCTGCAGCAAAATCACGGGGAGTGGGGAGAGCAGAAAGGTTCTTCCCATTTCTTTAAACTAAGAGACATCAGGATGCATTCATATGTTGTTGATTTCATGTATAATTATTAAACCTTCCATTCAGGGTACATATTGTGGTGCCAAAAAATTAGACTTGAAATAGAATGTTTGCAGAGGCAATAACACCCTCCAAAGATATCTCCTATACTTACCCTCTGATTTACACATTTCCCTCTTCAAACTTTCTTTTCATCCTATTGCCATGCAAACACAGGGGGGTTGTAAAAGATTTCAAATGAGTAGATGCTTTTTTTTTTTTTTTTTTTTTTTAGTGCAACATAGAGTGGAATAAGAGGAAGTCTTATTTCTATAGAAATGGAATTTTTAAATATTATGTCTAAATGAGTCAAGAATATTTAAATAATAATGAGAAGACACAACACACACATCTATGGAAACTAAATATGTGTTTATCAAATAAATTCATACAATATAATAAATAGCCTGACATTAACGCAGTCTTCAAACCTTGCTAAAAAAGTTTGTTGGCTTTTTTTTTTTTTGAGTGTAGTTGACATACAATGTTGATGTTAGTTTCCAGTGTGCAACATAGTGATTCAATATCTTTATATGTCATATCTGCCATCATATAACACCGTTACAGCACCATGGACTATGTTCTCTATGCTGAGCTTTTTATTCCTGTGACTTATTCATGCCATAATTGGAAGACTATCTCCCAGTCCCCTTCACCCATTTTACCCATTCCCCCAAACCCCCTTCTCTCTGGCAATCATCGATTTGTTCTCTGTGCTTGTGGGTCTGATTCTCCTTTTTGTTTGTTTACTCATTTGTTTTGTTCTTAAATTCCACATATAAGTTAAATCATATGGTGTTTGTCTTTCTCTGTCTTATTTCACTTAGCATAATATCCTCTAGGTCCATCTGTGTTGTTAGTGAATGGCGAGATCTCATTCTTTTTTATGGTCGAGTAATATTCCATTGTGTATATATACACCACATCTTCTTTATCCCTTCATGTATTGATGGACACTTGGGTCTCTCTCATATTGACTATCTTAAATTTAGGGATGCATATATATCTTTGAATTACTCTTTTCATATTCTTTGGGTCAACACCCAGTAGTGGAATTGCTGGGTCATATGGGAGTTCTGTTTTTAAATAGTTTTTGAGGAACCTTCATATGGTTTTCCACAGTGGCTGTACCCATTACATTCCCGTGGACAGTAGATGAGGGTTCCTTTTTCTCTACATCCTTGCCAGCACTTGTTATGTCTTGTCTTTTTTATTCTGGCTGTTCTGGCAGGTGTGAGGTGATATCTCATTGTGGTTTTGACTTGCGTTTCCCTGATGATGACTGATGTTGAGCAACTTTTCATGTGCATGTCTTCTTTAGAAAAACGTCTATTTAGGTCCTCTACCCACTTTAATCAGATTATTTCTTTTTTTTTTGGTCTTGAGTTGTAGAAGTGCTTTATATATTTTGAATATTTTATTCAAATATTGTATTTTTGAATAAAATCTTACATCAAATATCTTGATGTATTTGATGTATCTTTCATAAGACACATCATTTGAAAATATCTTCACCCCTTCAGTAGATTGCCTTTTTGTTATGTTGAGAAATATGTTTTATATGAGTAATCAAAGTAGGGTGATCGATGGATGCAGTATAATTCACTGAAAGTTCAAATATATTAAGGCTTCCAAGTACTGTTAATTATTAGTTATTTTACAAGAAAGTGGCATAGCATCAGGAAAAAAACAGTGTCAGACCAGACTATTACAAATAACCTTTCGTTTTAGTCCAAAATGTCACTTTAGCATATCTAAATCAGTTTTCAAAATCATTCACATTTATTATTTTTATTTAATAAGCTCCCAACTATGTGATTTTAGGAAAAGATCCTAATATTATTTCCTATTTTACTGATGGAAAAATGGAAATACCACAATAGTTATGATTTGGAAATGACTACAGAGATGTGGTATGGTAGAAGTCAGCATTTAATTTTTTCCTCTTGCCTTCGCTTATTTTACAACTTATGTTTCTGTCATTTTACCTCTAGTATTAATTGTATGTTCCTTACCTATAAAAATCAATGACTATATACTGCTTGCCTGAACAATATAATTATACCTTTAAATAGCTAAGAAAATAAGGTATTTGCACAGTAATCCTTCAGTATTTCTACTGAAGGATTACTTCTAAGTAAAACTTCCTTAGAAGGTAATACTTTCTTATTTCATAAGAAATACTTATGAGTATTTCTACCAGAATAAATGTTCCATTTATTTGTTTTCATTAAACAAATCAAATAAAATAAAACAAATAAATGGCTAATTTATTTCTCTCCAAGCTGATTTTGGTTTGTGCATATCCCCCTGGACCTTTTGCTCATTTCTTCTGTTTCCCCATTGGTCAACCTGTTGCCCTTTTGCACTTCTAATAAGTGACATAATGAGGAAGGAAATGCAGCAACTATCTGTTGCTAAGGCTAAGAAAAATCACTCAAGTAGAATGTTGATGCATCCATCTAAAATGAGCTTTTTTTTCTTCTTTGAATTACCAGTGAATTTCATTTATCATAGTATCCCTGTCCTCCATTACCATGAGTAACAGAGTTGACGCTCATTTAATTATCTCTTTCATATATGCAGGTCATTCCAGAACTAAACTCCTGTAAGTAAGAGAAATGGATATTACTGTAATTGAATAGCTAAATTGGCAGAGAACATAGTATACAAGATAAATTAGGAAGCAATTGACAGTAAGTACTATTTTTTTCCCTGACACCAGAAACACAGCATGAAGAAAGCCAATTAAATCGAACATCTCATCAACCTATTAACAAGTATACAATTACACTTCAGGATTTATTTTTCCAACATTTGATTTAAAGTTAGAGAGGCGATATATATATATATATATATATATATATACACACACACACACATATGTATTCATATTTTGATTTGACAGCTTGTATCTAAATAGTCTGTGACCACTTTGCCTGGGGATTTAAAACAAATTAAGTCAGACCATAGAAAGATGTCTGATACACTAGATACGAGTGTACATACTATAGCCCTTCAGGTACTACGTGGTTTTCAGACCATTCTAGAATTAAAATCAATTTGGAGGGGTGCCTGGGTGGCTCATCAGGTAAGTGACCGACTCTTGATTTCAGCTCAGGTCATGATCTCAGAGTCCTAGGATTGAGCCCCACTTCGGGCTCTGTGCTCAGCATGGAGTCTACTTAAGATTGTCTTTCTCTCTCTCTCTCTCTCTCTCTCTCTCCATCTCCTTCTGCTCTTCCTCTCTCTCTCCCTCAGAAAAATAAATTAATTTTCTCTAAATATCTACTTTTTGGAACTCCCCAGCCTTAACTCTTCCGTGTTGTCTCATATTCACACACGTTACTCCTCTGCCTCCCTGATCTGACTCTTGAAGTCATTTGGGTGATTTACTGTCTGTTCTAAATAATCCAGATCTTCACTAAATACTTCAAAGCTTCAACTTCCATTTCTTTGGGGGCAATTGCTACAATCACAGCTTATCACTTGGTCTACCTGAGATGTCATTTGCATAACCAGAAGACCAGAGCAAAGAATTATGTACTAGAATGTGCCTTGAAGAAATAAAAAAAATTCCAGAAAAGAGAAAACAGCAAAAATAGGGAAAGTGTCGTTTTTTCCCTTTCAGTTCTTCGAAACCAAACTAGACAAAACAGATTCACTTTCCCCCTGAAGAAAAAATAAATAGTACAATTAAACCCTTATCCACCTCTCCCCCCAAGTCTGAAAGATGTTTCCTATTGTCTTAGCTGTGTCTCATTTGTAGGGATCATCCTTAACCCTGAGGCTATGAGACAAGCAAGACTTTCATTCATTCAGTCACCATTCCATCACGCAACACATTCTATTTGACATGAATAGGTTTGTGGGTATAGCATCATGAGTAAAACCAGAAAGGGACCCTGCCTTCACAAAATGTACAGTCTACTTAGAAGAACACATGTAAGTGAAATGATTACACACATACACACACTAAAAAACACACAAACACACACAAAGGACAGCTGCGCCAAATGCTCAAGCAGTGCCTGGTGCTGTGAGAACCTATAATAGGGGCATTTGACTCAGTAAGTTGGCAAAAACTTCCTTAGAAGGTAATACTTGAGCTGCGACTTTAAGGATGAATAGGTATTAAGTAGCTAAAATTAGATGTTTAGATGGATAGGCATTGATGGGCTAAGCTAAGAATTTGGATCTCTATCATTAAAGTAACAGGAAATAATTGCTGAATTTTAACAGAGGTGACAGAAAGGTTTATAATTTAATTTTTCAAAAGAATGCTATGACTGAAAGGTGGAGAATAAGACAGAGTCTCTGCGGCTAGGCTGACTAGGATGCTCTGGTTTCAGTTCAGGTCAAAGGGGCTGTTGTTTGGATGCTGGTGGATATGGCAGACGTGAGGACTTAGAAGATACAGTTTATAGGATTTTGTGAGGGAAGTGGCGTGGCAAATGAAAGGAAGGGTTAGCGATAGGAAAGAGTCAAGAGTGACATCTGGTCTCTGACTTTTTCAAGCGAAGCTTCTGCTTCCGTTCTTCAGGATGGGCAGTGCTAGAATGATACCAGGATCTCCTTGGAGGGAGGCTGAGCTCGTGCATGAATTCTTTTGAACACGTTTAAACATAGTCTCAAAGATCTCTGTCTGATGAGGAACACAGGCTAATAAACAGGCATTTATGGTAAATGCCACAGATGCTCCAATGGGTGTGTGCCGCAGTGTTGTGGACAACAGCAGGACTGACAGTTTTATCCTTAAGGCTTGGAGAAGTCCTCATAGCGAAGGTACCACCTGACCCACAGTTTGAAGGGTAAGTTGGAGTTCGCTGAATAAATAAAAAGGTGGTAAGTGTGGGAAAGACACACTGGGGCAGTAGAAATATTGGACAGAGTGCATGGAGAAGAATAAAGGCATGGAAGTACCCAGTGTATTCAGAAATTATGAAATATTCCATGTGTCTGAAGGGCTTTTTTTTTTTTTTAAAGATTTTATTTATTTATTTATTAGACAGAGAGATCACAAGTAGGCAGAGTGGCAGGCAGAGGCAGAGGGGGAAGCAGGCTCCCTGATGAGCAGAGAGCCCCATGCGGGGCTCGATCCCAGGACCCTGAGATCATGACCTGAGCTGAAGGCAGAGGCTTTAACTCACTGAGCCACCCAGGCGCCCCTGAAGGGCTTTTGAAGGAAGAGCAGAAGAGGAGGCTGGAAAGGTATACTGGATAAATATCAAAATCCTTAAATATGTGGAGACCCTGTTATTTATTTTCTAAGCTGGTATACTTTCCAGAGTAAGGGGGAAGCTATCAGTAAATATGACAAGACAGTTGGTATAGAGGGGACTGGACTGTTGGTCACTCTGCCCTCTCTCAGGAGGCTGACTCTTCTTTACCACGGGGTATTGTCAGAGGTCTTTTAAGGGGGGCAGGGAAATAATAAAATGAAGATTTTGAAAAGGTTGGTATGGCATCTCTGTGGAGGTGGATATGGAATTTGCCTGGTCTTTTTGAGATCTAAATTATTATTTTCTGTATAAGTCGTATTTATCATTTGGCTATGAAACAGTTTTCTAAGTTCCGTTTATTTTAATGAAACAAAATTTAATTTTCATTTAAAGTGGCAGGATTATTTATTAAAGTTTTAACTGTATAAAAAAAGATGGGTGTAGAAATTTCATAACTCTCCAGATATCTGGAGAAGACAACATTATTTTAACCTGCTTTAGGTTTTTATATACATTTTTTAAAGATTTATTCATTTATTGTATTGATTGATTGATTGATTGATTGAGAGAAGGAGAAGGAGAGAGAGAGGGGAGCAGTTGGGGAGCAGATGAGGAGTTGAGGCAGAGGGAGAGAGAGAATCTCAAGTAGACCCCACACTGAGCAGAGCACAACTCATGGCTCGATCCCATGACCCTGAAATATGACTTGAGCCAAAATCAAGAATTGGAACCTTTACCAACTGAGCCACCTAGGTGTCCCCAGGATATCTCTATTCTTTTACCATTCCCCATTTAAGTCCACATTAATTCTATTTTTTTCTCTCATTCTTTTTTTTTTTTTTTTTTTATTGAGTAGGCTCCACCACCAATATGGGGCTTGAACTCATGACCCTGAGATCAAGAGTCACATGCTCTACTGACCGAGCCAGCCAGATGCCCTTCCACTTAACTCTTTAAAACCACCTTAGAATAAGGCTCCATATTTCTTGAATACCTTTGTTCTTTATCCACTGTTTCCCTTTATAATCTATCTTCTGCCATCATTCTGGGATATTGTAGCATCACATGGATGCTGTTTTGTTCTGTGTGTCAGGCAGAGGCTGAATGGGGGAGAAAGGACTCCTGTGCAGGGAGAGAAATGATAATCAGGACCAGATAATCCAGAATGACTGAGTAGATGCATTACATTTTGAACACACAGAACTGTGGATAAACAGCAAACAAAGTTAAGACGTGTTAATGAATGAACTTCTGAGAAATGTGTATACCTTTAGCCCAGAGAAGGAGCTGGGACCCAAAGCTGGCGATTTCATGTGGCTTTGAAGCCAGAGTTGGATTGGCATGCACATTTCAGTTAGAATATTTGTGGGAAATTGAAAGTTCCTCAGATTTTTCAATTTCAGTAACTTTCATCTCTGTTTCCTCAGGATTCCTCACTCATGGTGCCACAAAGGCCCTTGTCCACCTTTATGATTTTTTCACCAAAGCTTCCCTCCTCTTACCTTTGTCTCCTTTCTCGTCCCACTAACTCCACTGTGTGTACTTGTCTCTCTCCTCTGCCTCCCTGTTCCTCCAGGCTACCACAGCTACCACGTGTGTCCCTAATCTCAGGTAGACTCCTCTTCTGATAGTCATTTTGTAAATCGTTCTGCAGCACGTCCAGGTCATGCCTGCAGCGGCTACTTGATTTGCTTTTCCTTGCCCGCAAGGGTCCAATCCCATTTTCCAAGATGGCCTCCCTTCCTACTCCCAGGAGAAGAGAAAGAAGCAATTTGATTTCAATTTTAAAAGTTTTTCCTCTTCCACCTCAAAATCCCCCAGTGCTGATACTACCAATTATATCCTACCTTCCTAGTTAAACTGCCCACTTTCTTGCAGTATAATACGATTGCTCTCTTCACCTCTTCCACTTTTCAGCACCTCAGGTAATATTCCTTCCTTTTAGCATTTTACTGCTTTGAGCTGCACTTTCTTATTATTTCAATAAATAAGGGTGTTCACATCTTTGCCGCATTTCCAGGGAAGCATTGGCTTCTCTCCCGACTGAAGTGAGAATTATCATGATAAAATATATGACAACGGGTTCTGTTCAAGTTCAAGGGAAAGGAAACATATGGGTGATTGACAACAGGCATGTGTTACATACACCAGGACCACCCTGGGGAGCCAATTCTGTCAACCACAGACACTGGTTTTATAAAAGATAAAACCCATTCTCTTTGAAGTCCATCTAGGAAAATGGACAATTTGAACAAATATATTTATTTTCAGTACAAAGGTATTTTCGACAGACAATTTTGTTCCCCACATAATTTTTGATTACTCTTTAGACAAAGCAGCATCGCTAAGAGGTATTTTAACATCTGGTCTGTCCGTGGAACTGACACACAGCCGTCGGGAGCACAGCGTGATCATTTGCTAAGTGAGGCAAAGGTCAAGGCAAGTGTCTATGGCAGGATCTGAACCTGGGTGGGTGGGGGAACGTGGACGGAGGAAAGAAGGCAGAGTAGAGCAGAAACAACACCAGAGTGGTTGGGGTGAGTCCCACGCCTCCTGACATATTCCCTGAGATCCGTGGTCTTATCCTGTGTACTCTAGCTGTCTCTCTCATCTCTTACTGCTCCTCCCACTAAGGAATACCTCCCGTTTCTTGCAGTAAAGGATACTGAAGATATCATTAAGGAAATTCATTATTGCTTCAAAAAGTTTATGATATCAAGATAGACTCTTAGAGATACGTTGATTTCTAACTCGAGTAACTAAAGGTTACTCTGGAGTTGGAAATATTTTCTTGGTGAAAAAAATGCAGCTCACGTCATTCATACAGGTAATAGTCTTGGCATTTTAAAAAGCTTTACACAGTTCATTTAATAGATTTCAATGGCTTTTTTCCCTCCGCCCTTGACGGATATCATAATGCGAGCCTTTGTGGTTAGTATGTGAAACCCCTTTCATGATTCCTGCCGTGTACAAGTTTTGTGTAGAGGAGACTTGAGTAAAACCATTTCCTACGGACGGTCCCCACTCTCTGCTTCTTCCTCTATAGTCTCACACTTGGAGAAATCACCCAGTCTTCTAGGTTCACATTTCGTGGCCTTCATATCGCAGGAAGGTTCATCTTAGGTCTCAAAGTCCACATTCAACCTTTGCACTTCTAGGTAACCCTTTCTTCATGAATCAGTATGCATAATATTAATCCCCGTGCTCTCTCTATTAGTGGGCCCTACAGAATTTTGAATTCTATCCCATGATGAAAAAGCTGACACACAGGTGTTTATTTAAAAACACTGACTCTCATGATAGATGATGCCATTTGTTTCATCTGGACAGCTGGAGGATCTGAGGCAAGTTCCTGCTGAGGTTTGGCCGTGTAGCTCCCCACAGACTCCGGGACCCTGAAGCCAAACTGGGTCTACATCCTGCCGAGAGCAGTCTGTGTGAAGTGAGTTTTTCAGACCCAAGGAGTAGCCTTGTGGTACCAAACCAAGTTTCGTGGTCAGATTCTCTTGACATTGGATAGAGAAGCTACTTAGAAACTCAGTGCTTTTTCCCTCCAAAGTTACTTCTCTGTTATTTAAAAAAAAAAAAAAAAAGCCTCTTGCACATTTGCACCAGATTGAAAGTTAATAGAAAGTTCTTCTAGGTATCTCTTCAGGTGAATCTGCCTTCGATGCCCAAATTAGATTCTGTCCTCAATTTCCTTGTCTCTTCTAAGGATAGTACCATTTTTCCAATTACTTTTACTCATAACCTTGGAGTTCTCTCTGATAGATCTCTTTTCTGAGTGTGTCAAAAATTTTTTTTAAATTCTCGCTATTCCCCATGACACCTTCTAAATCCGGGCGTACGGTGATTCATTTTCATTCCCCTCAGCAAACTGTTTGACAAGAATATTGTCCCCACACCAAAACTCATCTCTAATTATGATACCAAAGAATCTCTCTGAAGCAACATGTTGTTCCCTTGCTGAAAAATCTGAATTGTGCCTCTATAATGTTCAAAATCCAGGCTCTCCTTGCAAAGGTCTCTACACTCCCTATTTGCCCTGTTTTCCATCTTCTTTCCCCGTCTCATCCAGTGTGAAACTTCCACTCTAATAAGGGTCAGTATCTTTATTCTCCTTGAATCTAGTGTTTTGGCTTTTTTTTCCTTTTCTTCCTTTTTCTTTAAATTCTTTTCATTTTTCAATGGCCTGGTTCTATACTGTCTCAAATTTCCAGCTTACACAAGCTTGGTTTTCAACAGACTCTCAACATCTATCTCCTACATTAACCCCCGCCCTACTCTAAATAGGCACTAATTATATCCTAAACAGGGTGTTATTGTTACACAGTGAAATGCTGTCTGAGCACATGTAGTTTACCCTGGAATCTGCTGGATCTTGGAGGCCTGGGGTCCTGACACGTAATTCCTGGTGACCTGCCTCTTCGGTCTTATCCTTGGTTTCTGAGCCACAGACTGTCTTCTACTTCTATGAAATCTGACCACATATAAAAATGAAGTTCCTTATAGTTCTTTCTTTTAGTCCCTCTGTCTGATTCTAATCTAGAAACACAGTCCTACCCTAAAACTGAGCCTAGTGTGGATTCTCTTGGGCCTAACAACTCTGTAGCAACTTACGAATGTTTTCCTGTGACCGAAATGGGCTGAAGTCTCTAGGTCGGACACAGACCCACTGAAACAGACAGACAAACCCACCAACCCTCCTAAGTTAGTTAATATCTGAAGCAACATGTCACAATGAGATGGAATCATAGTAAGTCTGGTTTCTTCATTCAATCTGGTTATTGAGAGTCTCAGACTAAAATTATAAACTTAAATTTTGGTAGAATTCCTTTAACATGAATATTGTACAGTGGTAAACTTTTTGAAGGCAATAACAGCTTTTTTTTTTAATTTTTTTTTTCCTGTGTCTTCACAAGCCCAGGCACCAAACGCAATACCCTTTAATTATTTTATATTTTTATATTAATTATGTGAGACAGGGTTTAGCAGTGTGCAGCCAATAGACAAATTCTGAATCACTGCCTGTTTTTATAAATAAAGTTCTATTGGCACACGGCCATGATCAATAACTTATACTATTGTTTGCATATTGTCTGTGGCTGCCTTTCCCCAAGGATTGCAGAGTTGAGTAGTGGTGACAGAGACCATATGGCTGCAAAGTCTGAATTCATTCATTCAAGCTCATTCATTCAGACTGATGGCCAAATTCAGTCCCCTGC
>CM053617.1:6531459-6548260 GCA_028646535.1 Procyon lotor | reverse complement strand
CAGACATCCCATTTCATCTCAATTTCAGATCAAGAAAAATTTTTTAGCATAAGCTTATCCCACATATTATAACATGTTCTCATTCTTGGCTAAATAATAGCCATAGACTATTATTCTTTTAGGAATCCCATGCCATTGCTCTACTTTACATTCACTTGTCATTGTTGCATTGTATGGATTGTTTGATAGTTGTAAATCTTTGACTTACTTATATAACTACATGTGAATTTTTTTTGTATGCAAGTGTTATTTCATTTTTTTTTAATTAAGACTTGTGAATATGCAGTCATGGATATCCTCATTGTCCAAAGTTGATTTTAAAGATGGAATTGAGGGGCATCTGGGTGGCTCAGTGGGTTGTCTCTGCCTTCGGCTCAGGTCATGATCTCAGGGTCCTGGGATCGAGCCCCGCATCAGGCTCTCTGCTCAGCAGGGAGCCTGCTTCCCCCTCTCTCTCTGCCTGCCTCTCTGCCTAGTGATCTCTCTCCTCTGTCAGATAAAGAAATAAAATGTTAAAAAAAAAAAAAAGAGAAAAGAAAAGATGGAATTGATGCTTCTGCACAGCAAAGGAAACAGTCAACAAAACAAAGAAGCAACCCACGAAATGGGAGAAGATACTTGCAAATTACACTACAGACAAAGGGCTTATATCCAAGATCTATAAAGAACTTCTCAAACTCAACATCCAAAAGCAGATAAGCATGTCCAAAAAATGGGCAGAAGACATGAACAGACACTTCTCAAATGAAGATATACAGATGGCTAGCAGACACATGAAAAAGTGTTCATCATCAGCCATCAGGGAAATTCAAATCAAAACCACATTGAGATACCACCTCACGCTTGTTAAGAATGGCAAAGATTAACAAGGCAGGAAACAACAAATGTTGGAGAGGATGTAGAGAAAGGGGAACCTTCTTACACTTTTGGCGGGAATGCAAGTTGGTGCAGCCAGTTTGGAAAACAGTGTGGAGGTTCCCCAACAAATTAAAAATAGAGCACTACAGGGTGCTAGAAATTGCACTACTGGGTATTTACATCAAAGATATAGATGTAGTAAAAGATGGGCCATATGTACCCCAATGTTCATACCAGCAATGTACACCATAGCCAAACTGTGGAAAGAGCCTACATGCCTTTCAACAGGTGAATGGATAAAGAAGATGTGCTCCATATATACAATGGACTTAGCCATCGGAAAGGATGAAGACCCAACTTCTGCATCAACATGGATGGGACTGGAGGAGGTGATGCTGAGTGAAATAAGCCAACCAGAGAAAGTCAATTATCATAAGGTTTCATTTACTTGTGGAACATAAGGAATCACATGGAGGACTTTAGGAGAAGAAAAGGAAAAGTGAATTGGGGGAAATCAGAGGGGGAGACAAACCATGAGAGACTGGACTCTAAGAAACAAACTGAGGGTTTTGGAAGAGAGATGGGTGGGGGGTTGGGTGAGCCTGGTGGTGGGTATTAAAGAGGGCACGTATTGCACGAAGCACTGGGTGTGGTGCATAAACAATGAATCTTTTAACACTGCATCAAAAACTAATGATGTACTGTATGGGGACTAACACAACACAATAAAATTTTTAAAATGCATATAGAGGGGCTCCTGGCTGGCTCAGTCCCTGGGGCATGTGACTCTTGATCTCAGGGTTGTAAGTTTGAGCCCCACGCAGGGTGAAGAGATTATGAAAATAAAGTATTAAAAGAAAAAATAAAGATGGAATTGAACCATAACAGTAATTTAAAAAGGAAAGACAACATTGATTTTGGAGTCACATTAGAAGCCCAGCTTCCACCATTTCTTTCAGTATTTGCAAGTAAAATGCATTGTTTTCTATAACTTAGATTAAGTCTTGCACTGGTCTCATTGCTTTTCAGTCATTAGAAATGCTTATTTCCAAGCATTCCAAAGTCCAGCCTGTGTTTTTTGAGTTCCCTTCATTTTCCCCATCTTCAAGCTGTCCCAGGCAGTCCTTCAGTGATGCACAGGCTGCTGAGAAACCCTGGCTCATCTACTCCTGTCCTCAGTCGCACCCTGGGTCCCGGGGTGCAGAAAATCACTGGGCCTGCGGGGACCCAGGGGTGGGCTCAGGGACCGTGGCCCATGTGACTGACAGGAGACACAGCTCACCTGGTGAGGTGATCTTGCACCTGTAGGGTAGGCCCCCAAGAGGGTGTGGAGCACCTAAGGGCACCCTGTCTGGCTCTGGAAGCCAACCCAGGGGGAAGAAGATGAAGAGACCATATGGAAGGGGGCCATGCAAGAGCATGGCTAGCTTGGAGAGGTGGGAAACAAAAAGACCCACTGAGGCCAAGACATCTACCGCAGGGACTTTGGGGTTCAGGAGCACGTAAAGGTTTGGATGAGTGACCAACAGCAGCAAGATGGGCAAGGACAAATATTCAACAGAAGAAGTCTCCTGGCTCTGAGAAGGGCTGTGGCTCCTGAGGGAAGAGTTCAAGAGCTATTTTATACCATTTCGGACTGATCTTAGGGAGAAAAGAAAGTGCCCATTTATCCAGTACTCAAAATCCAACCATCATCCAAGTTAGTACTTTTGACCCCACTGCAAACTTGGCTCTTGAATTTAACCACAGGGTGGGGATTGGGTGGAAGGTGCGTAGACCTGAACTAGCTAATGCCCATGATAGTCTTTCCTGGAGGTCAGTCTTTAATTTTATAACATTAAAGTCATAACCATTCAGTGACAAAAGCTCCGTTCTCCAAGGGCAGGACACAATCCATTATTTCTCTTTACCCTTAATGGTTTGTGCCTAGGATGAGTGGGGTCCTTTAAAGAGGGGGAATGCTAAGAGGGCTGAGGAAAGTGACCTATGAGCTAAGAAAGGGAATAAAAGCAAACTTCACTCTGCCTCTTTAAACCACAATTACCCTCAAGATATAATGATGAAAGAAGAAAAGTAGGATATTTGAATGCAGAGAGAATTAGTTAGCATTCATTTGTTCTTAAGCAACAGAAAAAAGAAGTCTTCATTATATTAGGAGAAAAAATTATTGAAGGATATGATAGCTGGCCACACAGACCTGGAAAGGACAGAAAATTCCTGGGAAAAGCCCTCTGCAAGCATGTTTCAATATGTTAATTAAATATGAATATATTGTACAAGACATGCGTGGTTTAGACTCATATCAAAAATAAAGTTTGAATAGAAAATATAGTGAAAAGAAATATGTTGCAGCATTTACAGGGGCTTTGTCTCAGCACTAGCATTATTAATGGATTTTATGATTCTCAATTTCATTTCTTTTTTCAATTATAAGAAAAATATTTTATATTTTAACCAGAAAAAAAGGAATTAATTTCATTTAAAAAATAACACCCCCAAATTTTAAAGAACATTTTGTTATTAGTCTTAAAAATTTGGGTTACATTTATATTAAATTACTTTTCCAAGTTTTCTTTTTTTTTATTCCTTTTCATCTACCCTTTATTTTGAATATTGTGATTTTTCCTTACTATTGACCCTATATTACCTGTAACTCTCTATATCTGATAAATTATGTATTTTATTTTTCCCCCTAAGGTAAATCTTTTTCACATTTTCAAAATTGGAACGAGCCTTTAAATTACTTTATATATTCATTTTGCTATTGTTTGTATCCCTTGGAAAGTTTATATACACACACACGAAAATAATATATATTAAATTATATATACATATGAAATCATATATATACACATACATGCATATACATATACATGTACATACCTATCTATGTGTATGTATGGGTACATGTGTACATATATGTGTATACATATTATACACATATGTGTTACATACACATACACATATATGTGTGTATATATAAATGGTATCTTTTATTGAAGAAAAATTCTTAGAATAAATAAAATTATTTATTACATGTCAGCTATATACTAGGTACTGAGTGTTAAATACCGGGAATATAGTTGTAGACAAAATAAACCCTGTTCACTGAAGTCACATTCCCATAGCAGGTGATACAGCTGTTAACCAATGTCATTGAACAAATGACAAGTTCTTAATTTTGTTATGTTCTTTGAAAGAAAACTGCAGAGTTTCCAGAGTTAGAGATCTGGATTCAAAATGATTAGTGACAAAAACTTAGGAGAAGGGATGATTTAAGACCTGAAAAATAAGTCAGGTCAGTTGGAGGTATGTGCTCCTGGGAGGGAGCAGGTAGAGATGAGACACAGGTCTTATCAACTCTGGAGACCATTCCTTCTACTATGACTTTTCTGTCATCTACACTTAGAAGAATTCTTACTGAGGACCTAATTAAATAACAGAAGTAGCTGATTTATAATGGGATTACTAATTACGTTGTAAAATGAGCTAAAGGAAAGAATTTGAAGAAGGCAGTACAACTTTCCAACCAGACAGTGGGCATGAGACTCCTCTTGGGAGCCCCCACATGTACTGTTGACCTATATGGGCTTGTTAGTCCACTTGGGCTCCTAACTAAACACCATAGACTGATGGCTGATAAATCACACGATGTATTGTTCATTGTTCTGGAGGCTGAAAAGACCCCAAATAGCCAGAGGAATGCGGGAAAGAAAACCAAAGTTGGTGACATCACAATTCCAGATTTCAAGCTCTATTACAAAGCTTTAATCATCAAGACAGTATGGTACTGGCACAACAACAGACAGATCAATGGAAGAGAAGAGTGCCCAGAAATGGGTCCTCAACCTAATGTTTGTTTGTATCCCTTGGAAAGTTTATATACCCTAAATGGGTCCTCAACCTCAAACTAATCTTTGACAAAGCAGGAAATAATGTCCAATGGAAAGAAGAGTCTCTTCAACAAATGGTGTTGGGAAAATTGGACAGTCACATGCAAAATGAAACTGGACCATTTCCTTACACCACACACAAAAATAGACTCAAAATGGATGAAAGACCTCAGTGTGAGATGGGAATCCATCCAAATCCTTGAGGAGAACACAGGCAGCAACCTCTTCGACCTTAGCCACAGCAACTTCTTCCTAGAAATATCACCAAAGGCAAGAGAAGCAAGGGCAAAATATTGGGACTTCATCAAGATCAAAAGCTTTTGCAGAGCAAAGGAACAATCAACAAAACCAAAAGACAACTGACAGAATGGGAGAAGATATTTGTAAATGACGTGTCAGATAGGGCTAGTATCCAAAAATCTATAAAGAAGTTATCAAACTCAAAAAAAAAAAAAAAAGAACTTATCAAACTCAACACCCAAAGAACCAATAGTCCGACAGTCCGATCAAGAAATGGGCAGAAGACATGAATAGATATTTCTGCCAAGACAACCAAATCGTCAAAAGATGTATGAAAAAGTGCTCAACATCACTCAGCATCAGGGAAATACAAATCAAAACCACAGAGAGATACCACCTCGCACCAGTCAGAATGGCTAAAATTAACAAGGCAGGAAACGAGAGATGTTGGCGAGGATGCGGAGAAAGGGGAACCCTCCTACACCATTGGTGGGAATGCAAGCTGGTACAGCCACTCTGGAAAACAGTATGGTGGTTCCTCAAAAAGTTGAAAACAGAGCTAACCCACAACCCAGCAATCTCACTACTGGGTATTGACCCTAAAGATACAGATGTAGTGGTCCAAAGGGGCACATGAGCCCTAATGTTTATAGCAGCAATGTCCACAATAGCCAAACTATGGAAAGAGCCTAGATGTCCATCAACAGATGAATGGATAAAGAAGAGATGGTACATATATACATACACACAATGGAATATTATGCAGCCATCAAGAGAAATGAAATCTTGCCATTTGCAATGACATGGATGGAATTAGAGAGTATTATGCTAAGCAAAATAAGTCAATCAAAGAAAGACAATTATTACATGATCTCTCTGATATGAAGAATTTGAGAAGTAGGGCAAGGGGTGGTGGAGGTAGGCGAGGGGTGGGGTAGAATGAAACAAGATGGGATAGGGAGGGAGACAAACCATAAGAAACTCTCAATCTCAGGAAACAAATTGAGGGTTCCTGGAGGGTCATGGGGAGGGATAGGGTGGCTGGATGACGGACATTGGTAAGGGTATGTGCTATGGTGAGTGCTATGAAATGTGTAAGACTAATGATTCACAGACCTGTACCCCCTGGGGCAAATAATACATTATATGTTAATAAACAAAATTAAAATAAAAAAATTGCAATATTTAAATCACAACTGATACTCTCTTAGAGCAAATTGGATATATATTTTCTTTCAGAATTTCTTATAACATATAGTTACCACTTTGAATATATACTCCCTCCCTACATTTCACACTATAGATAAAATGCAAATAGCAGAAAACCATAAATTAGCAAAAGGAAAGGTATTAAGTTTGATAGGTAAACCATCAATATGGTAATAATAAACTACTGATTGTGTTTCTAAAAGTCACTTCAATTAATAGAAACAAAAAGTCAGAGGGAAATAGAATAACCTAAGCCTTAATTCTGTATAAATTTTCAGTCTCCTGAACAGTGGAAATGTTATCAATAGAATACGATTATTTTACATAAACCTGATGTCTTTTTCACTTATATTTAAACTGATTACATATTTCTTATTGTATTAAAAGAGATTACTATGGAAATTATATACTTTTAATTATATAATAATTATATATTTATATAACTTTTAAATATTTTACTTATTTAAATATTATAATAATTATGTTCTTAAAATATATAATTTTAAAATATTTCAATATTTTATTTAAATACTTAATATTTAAATATAAATATTTAATATTTAACGATTTAAATATTTAAATACAACTATTTTTTAATTTTTTTTCAAAGATTTTATTTGAGAGAGAGACAGAGAGAGAGAGATCACAAGTACGCAGTGAGGCAGAGCAGAGAGAGAGGGGGAAGCAGACTCCCTGCTGAGCAGAGAGCCCGATGCAGGGCTCTATCCTAGGACCCTGAGATCATGACCTGAGCCAAAGGCAGAGGCTTTAACCCACTGAGCCACTGAGGCACCCCAAAATATAATTTTAAAATTATATAATTTTTAAAATATCAAATCTGCTGTGTTAAAAGTGATTTAATCCACTTACAGCAATGTCATAATTTAGTAATCTGTAACATTACACACATGCTTCTTAAGAGTGAATAGTTTTTTTCTAACTTGATATATTTCATCTAGGAAAAGCTAACTCCTATAAATAGATAAGTAAATCGTGTGTGTGTGTGTGTGTGTGTGTGTGTGTGTGTGTGTGTGTCTGGATATATGTATTATGTATTTAGTATCTATGTATCTGTCCATCTACATCCAGATAGAAATGATATAAAGCTTTTCCAGAGGAAGAGGCTCTGAATTAATTTCATTCAAAATATGTCAGAACCACTCTGAAATCCATAATGCAGCTCTGGAGAACTTTTGCACTAAGTCTCAGAAAGAGAAATTTTTTTTTTTTAAGATTTTATTTATTTGACAGAGAGAAACACAGCAAGAGAGAGAACACAAGCAGAGGGAATGGTAGCGGGAAAAGCAGGCTTCCCGCTGAGCAGGGAGCCCAATGCGGGGCTCGATCCTGAGCCGAAGGCAGACGCTTAATGACTGAGCCACCCAGGTGCCCCAGAAAGAGAAGTTTGATGCTACATTCTTTGATCCAGTGCTGAAACATGGAGTAAAAACATTTTTACAGAAAGTTTAGAGAGAAAGATTTTTAATTTCTTATAGAATGAAACAAAACTCATTTTTAAGCCACCATGGAACATAAAATATGAACTCCTCAGGAATATGATGGTAATGCTTCATGCCTTTTATTATTCCTTATAATGCTGTATACAGAATATGAGTGCATGAAATAAACACAGGCATGGATGGATGAATTTATTCATCAATCTAGAATTCAATTAAATAGGTGCATCTGGGTGGCTCAATATGTTAAGTGTCTGCCTTCAGCTTGGGTCATAATCCCAGGGTCCTGGGATCGAGCCCCACATTTAGCTCCCCATTCAGTGGAAAACCTGCTTTTCCCTCTCCTTCTGCCACTTGCCCTGCTTGTGCTCTCTCTCTCTCTGTGTGTCAAATGAATAAAATGTTTTAAAAAAATATAAAAAATTCGATTAAATAAAGAAATATGTCTGTTTCCCAAAAAATAAGCTGTCTTTATAAAAACCAATGTAAAGTTTTATAGGTCTTTTCTGGAACTCTTAGCTACACTGAGACTTCAGGGAGACCCTATGAATAGCAGAAAACAGAATGCAATCATTCATACATGACTGGCACAGCAAGAAAATAATTTAATGCTGGTGTGGCTGTCCCATTTTTCCCTAGTCTAGGAGGTTATATAAATGCCAAACACTAATGATTTAGTTATTACTAACGTGTCTGAATACTAACTCAGAGAAGGCTACAGAGGCTTATACAGTATAAGACTGCCTCTTTGAGGGACAGTAAAAATTATCAAGTTGCTATATCTAAAGAATCAATTCTCTTCAGGTGATTATTTTTTTTTACATTGCTTGTCTCTAGGTAAAGTAGTGTATACCAAGGGAAAAGACTATCTTGTAGTTTGAATGCATGTTAAATTTGGAAAGTTCAATTAAGTTCACAGGTCATGAGAAGAAATAGGAATGGAGGAGCCCACCCTTACCATTCATCAAAGGAAGAACGAAAAGAAGGGAAAAAAGGAAAGAGTTATAAAGAATAGTAATTAGTCTAGACAAAACAAAATTTAGTTTTTCTTGATTTTCATAAACACCATGACTCTTAATCATATAATAAAAGTTACTAATTATTGATAGTTTACTATATGCTGTGCAATTTTTAAAATTACTGCTTTTAACAGCACTACAAATTCAAAATTAATTAGATCTTTGAGATGAGATTGCACCTGGGAAAACTCAGTTGTCGTTGGTAATGGTAGATGGCTGTGTACCTACTCAGAAACTCTAACATTACCATACCCAAAATTCAGAAGCTTCTGCTAAATGTTATCCAGAAAGCTAATTTTACTGACCATGGATTTCCTCAGATTGTTTTTCCAAACCTTTATTGACAAAATTTAAGTCTCTTGCCTATGCGAAAGCTTTTAAAGATAGGAGGTAAGCTGTGATTTCAAATTCTTAAAGTTTTATTTATAATGTAGAAAATGTTCCCAATACTGGAAGAAGGTTCAAAGGAGGCATTCAGGTTAATTTCCAGTTCAGAACATCAAGGGAGTAACAAGATACAAAATTAACCTCCTGCTGGAAACAAAAACTAAAAAACTAAAAAAAAAAAATACAAATAAAAAATTAAGAGATGCCTGTTTCCAAATGTTGGGTATTATGTATCATGAGACTACAATTGTTAAGAAAATGAAAGCGAATGAAAGATATCCTGCCATTGCTAATGCAGTTGACCCTTGAACAATGTGGGTGTGAACTGCACAGGTCCATTTACACAGTCAATTAATTAGGCAATAAATACCATACAGTACTATGGATGTATTTTCCTTATATTTTCTCTTTAAGATTTCATTTCTTTGAGAAAGAAAAAGTGGGGGTAGGGGCAGACAGAGAAGCAGACTCCCCGCTGAGCAGGGTGTTGGACTTGGGGCATGATCCCAGGACCCTGAGATCACAACCTGGGCTGAAGGCAGATGCTTACTTGACATGAGTCACCCAGGTGTCCCCCTTATGCTTTTCTTAATGATATTGTCCTTTCTCTAGCTTACTTTATCATAAAAATACATTATATATTTCACAAAACACACAAAATATGTGATAATCAACTGTTTATCAGTAAGGCTTCTGGTCAAGAGTAGACTACTAGTACTTAAGTTTTTAGGAAGTCACAAGTTATACATGGATTTTTGATTGTGCAGGGGATTGGCACTTGTGACCCCCAGTATTCAAGGGCCAACTGTACTCCCCCCCCAAATACTTTTATTTTAGTTTATCTGGTGTTACAAGATTAATTGTTCATGCACCATACCCAGAGCTCCACACAATCCCTGCCCTCCTCAATACCCACCACCAGGCTCGCCCAAACCCCCACTCCCCTCCCCTCCAAAACCCTCAGTTTGTTGTTCAGGGTCCACAGTCTCTCATGGTTCTTAGCCCCCTCCGATTTTCCCCCATTCACCCTTCCAACTGTACTTTCAAAATAGAGATAATTGCTGTATTACAGTGACAAACAAAACTCAGCACCCCTACTGAAGAAAAGAAAAACTAAAGTTAGAGAAGACAAGATATCTAGGATTTTTGAGACAAAAATCACCAAGTGTCTGAGTCACTGGCTGAGCACTAATGTGCGTATGCATAGAATGAAAACCTACACCCAGGAAAGAAAAATTTCTGAGGGATAAAAAATTTTATCAGAGGTAAAGGACTAATAATTCCCATAGCACAGAGAGGACCAAGAGTCATTTAAATTTCCTCTACCCAATAAAGAAAATATATTGTATATTCAAAATATATTGAATACATGAGACCTATAGTAGAGAATGGCCATGCCTTAGAAATAGGACTAGCTTAGCCTTAGATTTAAGATCATTCTAGCCCCATGATAAAACAGCTTAGAAGTGAGCCTTAAAGGCACAGAAGTAAGCCACAAGATTTAAGTTACAAGAGTAACTTAACTCTTGCCCAGTAAAGAGGTAAATAAGGGAATATAACAAAATCACATTTCAACAAGATGACATCTGCAATGTCTGTTATTGAATCAAAAACTACTAGACAGACAAACCAGAAAATGAGACACATAATCAGGAAAATTAGAATAGAAATTCGAGTAGAAATAGAAACACAGAAATGACCATAAAAGGATATTAGAAGGGCTAATATAAATATTCTACCTACTAAAAAAGTAAAAGATAATATTTACATAATGAGGAGAGAAATGAAAAGATAAAAAAAAGAAGCCATGGGAATATCTAAATATAAAATTTTTCAATTACTAAAATTAATTTTCATTGGATAGGATTACATCAAATTAGAAACTGTGGAAGGAAAAATGAGTGCATTAAGACTGGGAACTAGCCAATACTCAAGTCTCATCACTTTTCTTTATTGATGACTCAAGTTTTTTGCCAAAGCACAAAGATGAACATACACAAATAAATGGAAGAGAATGGACCAAAAATCGACTCACATAAACATTCTTAACTAATATTTAACAAATGAGAAAGACAATTTATTGAATAATGGATAGTCTTCTCCACAAATGGTGCAGGAACAATTGGACAATCATATGCAAAATAAAAAAATCTAGACAGACTTTACATGTTTCATAAAAATTAACTCAAAGTTGATCAAACACCTAAATGTAAATCAAAGACCATAAAATTTATAAGTGAAAATCTAGGAGAAAATTTATGTGAGCATGGATTTGGCAATGAGTTTTTAGATACAACACCAAAAACCATTAAAGAAATAATTGGCAACTTAGACCTTATTAAAATTAAGTACATCTTCTCAGTAAAAGATATTAAAAGAATCAAGGGACAAACCACAAATGGAGGGAAATACTTGCAAAACACATGTCCGATAAAGAATTCTGTATTCAGAATATACAAAGAACACCTAAGAGACAAAAATAAGAAAACAAACTATTCAAATTTTAAGTGACCAAAATCTGTATACCTTGCCACAGAAGAAGAAAGATGGCAAGTAAGCATATGAGATGATATCCAACATCACTTGTCACCAGGGACATTCAATTCAAAACTACAATGAGATACCATTACCCATCTCTGATAATGTCTAAAACCCAAAAGCACTGACATTACCAAATACTGGTGAGGGTACAAAACAATAGGAATTCGTACTGCTGGTGGGAATGCAAACTGATACAACCATGTTAAAAGACAGTTTACAAGTTTCTTGTAGAGATAAACCTGATTTTGCCATAAAATCCCACATGCAAATATTTACAGCAGCATTATTCGTAATTGCTAAAATCTCAAGGCAATCAAGATAGCCTTCAACAAGTAAATGGATAAACATATGATGGTACATCCAGTCAATGTAATATATTTATTAAAGAGTTCTTTATTTTAGGTTTAGAGAGACAGTCAGCGAGAGAGAGCATGGGTGGCAGGGGCAGATGGAGAGGGAGGGAGAATCCTAGGCACACTCTGCTACTGAGTGCAGAGCCTGAGTCAGGGCTCAATCCCATGACCCTGAGACCATGACCTGGGCTGAAGCCAAGAGTCAGATGTTCAACCGACTGGATCACCCAGCTGCCCCTGTTCAATGTAATATATTTTTTTAAAGACTTATCTATCTATCTATCTATCTATCTATCTATCTATCTATCTATCTATCTACCTACCTACCTATCTACCTACCTACCTATCTATTTAGAGATAGACAGAGTGAGCAAGAGAGAGAGCATAAGCCAGGGGGAGAGGCAGGCTCCCAGCTGCGCAGTGAGCATGGTGCAGGGCTCCATCCCAGGATCCTGGGATCATGACCTGAGCCAAAGGCGGACACTTAACAACTGAACCACCCAGGTGTGCCCCTCAGCTTTTTTCTTAAGAAAATAACTTTCAAATATCTCTGCTGAAAGTTTCTAACCAGGTAAGGTTCAAATTCTTTGGCTTATGAAACAGGTTTCATGACAAATTCTTGAAGCAAATTATTTATTTCCAGAATTGTGGAGGCTACTGGTCATAGGGTTAAGTGCTCAGTAAGCATTTAGTACATAATCAGACATTGATAAGTTCATGATTGTTTTTGATTAGTGAATGCATGAGAAGGATCAGTGCCTAGATGTGAGCATCAACTTGAATAGCTGCAGTAACATCCACATTCATCTGTCTGTATAACATTTTGTTGTGTAACAGTAGGATTCCATTACATAGTTGTGATGGAAAATGAATAAACCTTCCTTTACAGTGGTAGCACTGAGGTTAGATAATTTAATCATTAAATAAAATGGCCTCACTACAATGATAACTGGTTCCAGGTAATCCACTTAAAGGAACATCAAAAAAAGAATTACTTTGATACATTTAATTGAAAACTGAACTAGACACACACACACACACACACACACACACACACACACACACACACACACAGAGCTTTAACTTTGGCTCACAAGTTAACACTACCAAAACAGTGATGCCTGAGTGACTCAGTCAGTTAAGATTCTGACTTTTGATTTTGGCTCAGGTCATGATCTCAGGGCTGTGAGATCCAGCCCTGCATAGGGCTCACCCTGAGCACAGAGCCTGCTGAAGAGTCACTCTCGTCCTCTCCCTTGCCCCTCCCTACACACTGCTCACATGCACAGGTGCATGCTCTCTTAAGAAACAAAGTAAAATTAAAATATTAACAAAGGAGGGACATCTTAGTGGCTCAGTCAGTTAAACCTCTGCTTTTCAGCTCAGGTCATGATCCCAGGGTCCTGGGATCAAGTTCCACATAGGGCTCCTGGCTCAGTGGGGAGTTCCCTCTGCCTGACATTCCCCCTGCTTATACTTTCTCTGACAAATAAAATCTTCAAAAACATTACCAAATGAGAGGCACCTGGGTGGCTCAGCAGGTTAAAGCCTCTGCCTTCTGCTCAAGTCATGATCTCAGAGTCCTGGGATCGAGCCCTGCATTGGGCTCTCTGCTCAGCGGGGAGCCTGCTTCCCCCTCTCTCTCTGCCTGCCTCTCTGCCTACTTGTGATCTCTGTCAAATAAATAAAATCTTTAAAAAAAATATTACCAAAGGATACTGTAAGAAGTAGAATAAACTAAGAAGCAATGGTAAGTATAAAATAGAAGATGAAATGTCAATTAGAGTAGTCACAGTATCTTGATGAGAGTTGATTACGAGGAAGCCTACAGAAAGATCTAGGATCCAATGCATTGTGCAAACGGAAGCCATGTTGGATTTTTAATTTTTTTTTTCAAATTTAAATTCAATTAACTTATAGTGTATTATTAGTTTCAGAGGTAGAGTTCAGTGATTTAGCCATGAATCTTAAGGAGAAAGGCAAAAGTCAATCTCATGATCAGAAAAAGAGCACTTTTAGAGAACCAAATAATCACTTGGAGACCTGGTGGAAATATATTCTGACCTTAGATGAAGTTTTCTGTACTCCTAGGAGGGAGAACAAACCAGTTATGGAATAAATCAGGACAAAGAAGGAGAAAATATTAAAGGAGTATTATTTGTCTTCCAGTGCAAGTTCATTATCAGGAAGAATAATCACTTAAAATCCCATTTCGATTACTTGATCAGAACGAGATTAATGATATATATAATATAGTTTGCCAACATGAAGATGATATTTACAAAGAACAATTAAAGTTGACTAACTGTATTTTAATGTTTATTATTAGAATTGCAGATAGCATATTGGATTTCAGCTGTCCAAGAGACAGTGGAGTGATTTTAGCTTGAAATTATAATAGGCTACTTCATAAAAAGTCTATGGAGAATTTGACATTCTCAGTTTTTTAAAAATAACTAGTCCATAATTAAATATGGGACTTTAATGATGAAGAACAAAGATTCAGATTGATACATAGCACAAAATTATTTATGTGCTAACCAAGTGTGTGAGAGCAATGAATTGAAAGCAATCAGAAGTGCCCTGCTCTTATGGGAATGAGTCTGAGATACTGGCTTACAAAGGCACTCAGATCATGTTGTAATTGCAATTCTTGATTGCATCAGGGCAACATGTCCCAGTGTGGTTGCTAATCCCTCCGTGGTATCAAAGATCTATTTTTTGAAGGTTAGTTGCGAACAAATCTATGCTGTTCCACTGAAAGTCCTCAAAGGGCTTTCTTTAAAACAAAATTTAATCACTCAATGTGCAAATGAGAAAAATTTACTTTTTCACTAAAAAAAAAATAGAATTTCTAAGGTATGCAAGGAATATTTTGTTAGTTAAGTATAAAAACGAATGAATCTTGGAACACTGAAAAAATAAAATTAAATTAAAAAAAGAAGAAACGTGAAGTAGAATTATGTCCTATACTTAATTGGTTCCCATTAAATATTTACATATCTAAGGAGAACCTGAAACACATGGGGAAGTACATGGAACTATAAGGTAGCATACTTCTGTAAGTATATGGAATTTGACAGATCAAATCAAAGTAGAAACAACGACTCAAAGTAGGCAAAAATCATAGGGAACACAAGATAAGTTGTTTTACATACATTTGGTAAAGAGAAGAATGTGAAAACTCGGTACAACTTGCTCAAGGAAGCAAAGCCAAGCCAAACTGAACTCAATATATTAGAGGTTAATCAGAGTAACCAGAACCCACCTGAAGTTAACTATTGTGTTTTTTTGGCTCATATTCACTGAAGCAAAATTTCTGTATTTTTGCATCTTGTGGATTCTCTTTCCCAGAAGTTAACTTTATAGTTTTATAAACTTTCAAATAACACTCTTCTCAATGGCTTTTTATTTCCAGTCATTCTGTAGTGCCATTAAATGATTTGCTATTTAAAATCTGCCATTCAAAATTCTTTATAATTATTCAATTATCCCAGTATTACTTGCCGATGGTTGAGTGTGTTCATTCTCCTAATTGGGTTTCTTTTATCATCCCATTTTATGTTTCTTAAATTATCTGAAATTTCCTGTGTTTTGAATTCTGATAGACAAGAAAATCACACAATACTTGCTTCCTGTTTTAATTTCTCCAAATCAGTTTTGATGACAAGGTATTAGAAACAAATTCCTTCGAAATACATTCCAAAAACCCGCAGGCTTTAATTTACTTTTTTGTCTTTATCATTTCAATTTAGAAAGACAATTTCTTCTTTTCCTCTTGAGGAATACACACCAGCTCCATTCTCTAACTGATGAACCACCCTCCCCTGTGGGCCCTGTGCTTACACACATGCACACACACACACACACACACACACACACACACACACAATCTGGTAGGTAATTACAATTCTGGGTTATAATCTGTATATTTAAAACTGAACTGTTATGTTATATGCCAGTTATATCTTAATAAAGCTGAATAAAATTAAATTTCCCTCCTCTTTTATAGTTACTGAAAAGACAAATTATATTTGTATGTATATATCACTTGTGACAATGACCTTTTTAAACATGATCTGGTCAGTCATATATTTCAATGATGAGTATGTCTAGAAGTAGAGCAGTAATTTTACTGAGGCTGTCTCGTTTTGTCATATTTTGCTTAAAATAAGTGTGTTATAAGAAATTCAGTATTACTTTTGTTGATGGTTTTCTTCACTGTGGAAGGAAACCAACAAAACTAAAGGCAACCTACAGAATGGGAGAAGATATTTGCACATGACATATCCGATAAAGGATTAGTATCCAAAATCTAGGAAGAACTTATAAAAACACTACAAAAATAAATACAGTTAAGAAATGGGCAGAACACATGAACAGACATTTCTGCAAAGAAGACATACAGATGGCTAATAGACACATTAGAAGATCCTCAACATCACTCATCAGGGAAATGCAAATCAAAACCATGATGAGATACCACCTCACATCTGTCAGACTAAAATTAACAACTCAGGAAACAATAGATGTTGGTAAGGATGCAGAGAAAGGGGAACAGTCTTACATTTTTGGTAGGAATGCAAACTGGTGCAGCCACTGGAGAAGACATATGGAGGTTCCTCAAAAAGCTAGCAATCACACTACTGGGTATTTACTCGAAGGAAACAAAAATACTGACTCAAAGAGGCACATGCACCCTGATGTTTATAGGAACGTTATCAGCAATAACCAAGTTATGGAAAGAGCCCAAATGTTCATCAGCTGATGAACAGATAAAAGATGTGGCATATAGAAATATAGGTATTTTTATATCTGTAACATAAATCTACCAATCTTTACAC
>CM053617.1:6512693-6530959 GCA_028646535.1 Procyon lotor | reverse complement strand
GTTAGGCTCTGCCGAGCTTTATGTCTATTTTGTAATTTGGTCAAATAATTTCAAAATACTCAAAAAAGTACTTCCCCAGTCAGTGGATCCAGGCTGTTGATAACAGTGCTGTGCTGGTGCTCCAACCGTATTCAGTGCAGCTGGAAGCCATGCAAGACCTAAGTGGGAAACCGTGTACACAGCAGTATACTGAAGGTCAAGTACAGTACTGGTGTACTTCGGAAGTCTTAAGAAGTGGATTTCTAAAATCGCATAGTAAATTGTCAGTAGAAAACCTTGTTACACCCAAGGAAACCTGCTAGTCAAGTGTGTGAGCCTTCATTGTAGCGAAGAATCCTATTATCAAATGAGTAAATCTGTTGCAGTACAACTCTTCTACAAAACTAGTATTTGCTAGATGATGAATATTTAAAGATGGGGATATGTATCTTAAAAGCAAAAGCGAGTGATTCAGTGATGTGGATCCTATTCACAGACATAGAAGTAAAATACTCATCAGGAAATTTCTATGAACCTGATGGAAGCAACTAATAATTTATCCAAAAGTTGTGGTCAGGACTCTGCCGCCCCATTGCTGCTTCCAGGGAATCTATTAGTCTTTCAAGCTTTGAATCCTCCCTCCCTCCCTCCCTCCCTCCCTCTTTCTTTTTTCCTTCTTTCTTCTCTCTCTCTCTCTCTCTCACTTTCTTTTTGTATTTGAGAGAGAGAGAGAGACAGAGCAGGGGGAGGGGCAGAGGGAGAGAGAATTTCAAGTAGACTTCCCCCTGAGCGGAGCCCAAGGCAGAGCTCCATCCCAGGACCCCCGAGATCGTGACCTGAGGTGAAACCAAGAGTCAGACACGTAACCAGCTGAGCCACCCAGGTGCCCCTTTGCTTCCTTTTTCTTTCTGGATATCAAACAGAAACCCTGATATGTGGGAAGCGGGAGTAGTGCAGTTTTCCTGGTGCTGGTATCAAGAGCTACCAGTGCCCTTCAATGGGTAACAGAAAGGAAATTTAACATTAGAAAAAAACAGATACTCTATTACATGTTGGCCTCATTGCATATTTACTATTTACTCCAATTTAGGTTATTTATTGTAGTCTGCTTTTAAGACAGATTTGCAAGCAGTTTTTGAACACCATTCTTTGAGCAAATACTAAGATACTTCAAAATATTTACTGCGGTGGGCTTGGGGTTTACTTTCCTTAGCTTAGTTTACCACTCACCTCTATCCCTTTTTGCATTTATTTGTATTTTTATCTCAAGAGATTGATTGGAAAATTATAAGAGATCATAAAATTTTAAAGCTTATGCTGAAATCTTAAAATATTAGTGTTCTATAAAGCGGGGGAATCCTATATATGCAATGTAGAAATTCAGATATTCACTAAATAGCAAATAATGGGAGGTGACTTTGGGTTCAAGATATTGGGAAACAGACATGTGAATAGTAGAAAAAAGTAGATTTAAGCAGTCAGACTTGATCTTGATTTTGGTAGTGGCAACTCAGGCAAGCAAAAATTAACCACATGCCTCCAAGACATGCACCTTTAATGTCTGTGTAAGATGAAAGTATTGAATGAAGTTACTTCCGCTGGTAAAAGTTTGTTACTCCTCTTACTCTTAACAAGAAGATTCCATTTAAAAATGTTTGAGAATGTTTTAAAATATGACATAATTTTTGTTTTCTAGAAAATTAAAGATGGTCTCAGGATAAAACTAAGTTAAAAGATGTATCAAAATCACAAGGACTAACAAGTGGAAAAATAATTGTTAAAGAGATAGTCACACTTAAATTTTGTGCAAATAGAAAGTATGTTCAAATACCAACTACCAAGCGTATCAACTATTCTTTTATAATTACTAAGGATTAGGGATCTGTAGTAGGTTGTAGGTTGCATTACATTTTTTACATTTCCTCAAATGGGTGGCATGCTCTGTAGCCAAGTGTGTATATTTTCTTAAGAAGCTTAATGTGTAGAAAAAAGCCGGCTCCTTTCCAAATTTTGAGCTTTGATTTATCCACAATAGTAACCAAGAGAAGGAAAATCACTGATTTATGTATGTTAATCCCCCATTAAAATTCACAATTTTCCATGCTGATGTATTACTTATGAGGCTACTTTCCTTTCCTACCAAGCTCAGATATGGGAGCTAAGCAAACACATCAAAGTTATAAATCGTATAAATTGGGAATTTGCTGTTTAAGATCTCATAATCCCTAATGCCAGGGTAATAGAGCTCCTTATGTGCTATCTAAAGAGGGGAAATAAAGCAAGAAATACAAACCATAGATAAAGAGAATATGTTCCACAATAGAACACATTATTTTCAAGTACTTCAGAGAAATTTGCATTACTACAGTGTAAGCCAAGAGAATACTCATAAAACTCATCATCTGATGTTCATTTTAAAATAAATATATTTTGGGGCACCTGGGTGGCTCAGTGGGTTAAAGCCTCTGCCTTCAGCTCAGGTCATGGTCTCAGGGTCCTGGGATCGAGCCCCGCATCGGTCTCTCTGCTCGGTGGGGAGCCTGCTTCCCCATCTCTCTCTGCCTCCCTCTCTGCCTGCTTGTGATCTCTCTCTCTCTCAAATAAATAAAATCTTTAAAAAATATAAAAAAATAAAATAAATAAATATATTTTTAATCATTAACACAGGTAGTAAACTTAGTTCAAGATACTCTATTTACCCAACATATGGTAGATATTATATGTAGACTTTATTTAGATATTATGTAATAGTATGTAGATATTATATAGTAAAGTCAGGAAAACCAATTCCTTTTCATAAGGTAGATATAGAAAAGCATCTGAGAAAGTACCTGAATAACAGAGATGACTTATAAAGATACTCTGGTGCCTGTCATTGCTATCTCTTGCCATTTGAGTATTAAGGGAAAATATACTAGATCTTATCTATACAGATCTCCTCCTTTAAGCCATGATCCCTTCCAGGCAATGAGAGAAAACTAAGAGAGCGAACGTGTTACTGTCTCAAGAAAATTAGATAAAACCTAGAATTAATGAATGAGAAAGATCAAAGAAAACATAAGACACATTTTTTAGTATAAAGCACGAGCCAAGTTAAAGAAATAATAGAAAGTTTTGGAACTTATTATTAGAAGTTCTTGAGAGCTAAGGCAACATTTCCTAAAATAAAATGTGGTTGCTCTGAGAACACACAAAAATTAAGGTAACCCCAGTATACTCAGGAGATGAATTTGCGTCTTCTGCACAAAATTCAGAGCTCTCTGGGGACAACGATAATCCATTCATCTCTTGTTTACTTGTGGATGTATGTAATTCTTAGTTTTCTTTCTTCTCTCACTGAAAGAGGCATTCCTCCTCTCAACAGGCTTTAAATCATACTACCTTTCATCTTAACCTGACTCTTTCTGCCCCATGAAAAATATTCACTAGCTTTCTATATTTCTGTATGCATTAACATTCCTATCTGGCCAAAAAAAAAAAAAAAAAAAGTTAATGTGATTTCACCTCAAAATCAAAATTAGGAAAGAGTTTGAATATTGTACTTTGAGTATACTAGAAGTGGGATAATATTGACCAAAATATATTTGAGTTATACTGAGTTCTTGACTTGCCAAAAAAAAAAAAAAAGTTAATGTAAACCATCATAAATGCACTAAGATAACTTAATACTTTATCTTCTCTGTGCTTTTTATTAGCTATTATCTATCATTCAACTGTGTTTCAATAATAAGTATGCTGGAGTTCACTTTATTAACATGAAAGAAATCAGATGGTGAATATAGAACGAACGCATTACTTGAAGGAATCACTTTTTATATTCTATCAAGAAAATAGTCGTTAATGCCACTACCAGTATATCATTAAAATTAAAAATGATAATTTTCCGGGGTGCCTGGGTGGCTCAGTGGGTTAAAGCCTCTGCCTTCGGCTCAGGTCATGATCTCAGGGTCCTGGGATCGAGCCCCGCATCGGGCTCTCTGCTCAGCGGGGAGCCTGCTTCTCCCTCTCCCACCCCCCCCCACCCGGCCTGCCTCTGCCTACTTGTGATCTCTGTCAAATAAATAAATAAAATCTTTTTAAAAAGATAATTTTCCATTAGGCCAAGAAATAGGGAGATTTGCTGGGAAATCAGTTAATAGATAGAGGTTGCTGAACCATCCTTACTAACAGCATTTCTTAGCACGCATTGCTCCATGGTTGTTTTGGTTAAGAAAATACTTTCCAGCAGCTGAGCATTTTCATACTTGCCCGTACTGCCTTCATTTTGTTCTACGGAATCCTATGGGGGAAGGAGTATGGAGGAAAGAGATAATTTGAAAGTATTGTAAGTGGTACAAAGGAAATAAATTCAGTTGGAACTGGTTCAGCTCAGCACTAATCAGGCGGCATGGGGTGCTTCCTCAGTGACAGAGAAGTTTGCCCAGGGGACAAATCCTCATCACGGTGCTGGTAGGTGAAGAGCATTTCCATGCTACAAAGCAGCCACTGAAATATTTACTGGTCCAGGGAAGCAGCTTATCTAATACGACATTCTAGCAAACCATCGGTTTTCCTATTGTAGAAGAAAAAGCATTAAATTGCTTAGGTGCTCTGTGGCGAGTTGAACATCAAGCATTAGTTTTGAGTAAGTTGATCAGAGATCATTTTTCTTCTCAAGTGAATTGATTCAAATACCAGAAAATGCTTGATTGTACCAACGACTGGGAGATTATTTGGGCGGCAGAAAGTTGTATCTATCTATATCCGTAGCTATAGATGGATATTTACTGGATAGATCGACTACGTACATACACAAGAGTCATTCTTGACCCTTAGTCATGCATTTTCAGAGGGAAAAGAAAAAGGGGAAGAAAACACAAACCAAAGCCCATTTCTTTAGGCTTTTTTTTTTTCCAATGCAAATATATCTTGGTCTCAATTCAGAGTTACTCCCAAGACCCTTCTCTGAGGTGTCTCTTCAGATTTCTTGCTATGGATGCCAAACACTTTCAGTCCCAGTGGTCCATCCAGGACAGGGCTGAGAGACAGCTCTGACTTACAGAAATAGGAACGGCTGAGTCTGTGAGAATTTTGCAGGGCTCAGCAAGGAGAGCAGAAAGGAAGATCCTGAAGAACTATTGTCTTCAGTTTTGCAAACCAGGATTTCTAAAAATTTAGAGAAGAGTCAAGTGTGGTTTGACTTCAAATTTCCACCAGGGAAGTTTTATTCCTGGTCACTTATGGATGATAAATGTCCTTCCCTTGGCTCTGGACTGAATTTATCTAATAAAAAGCTAAGTACTGGAGTACTCGTCCATTCAGTTGTTTTATATTTATTTTTTAATTTCTTTAACTTGTTATTGTATTTGCCGTAAACAGTTTATCCCTAAAACTGATGAGAATTATGTCAAAAATGTATCTGCTACATTCTGCACAACACAGTGTTCTAGACACTGTGATAGGTGTTTGCATACACTTTAGTATTTTTAACAAAACTTTTAGATAGATATTCATTCCCATTTTTAACATCCAGGGATGTAAAGTGATTATCATTTTATTTATTCATGCATTTTACCAATATTTATTAAAATTATATCCTTGGTAGATAAGAAATATAATAGAAAAAAAATTCTTGCCTTCATGAGGTTGATATTTTTGTTTTTGTTAGGAGAAAGGAATATTCCATAGTCAAATAAGATTACAAATTATAATAAAATTTACAGAAGACATAAAATGATCAAGAACAATGGGAGCAACTTCTTTACATGGAATGGTCACATTTAATTTTTTTTTTAATTTGAGAGCAAGTTAGATAGAGTGCACAAGGTGGGGGGAGGAGTAGAGGGAGAAGCAGACTCCCCTGCTGAGCAGGGAGCTTCATGTGGGACTCGATCCCAGGACCCTGAGATCATGACCTGAGCAGAAGGCAGATGCTTAAGACTAAGCCACCCCAGCGCCCCTGGAATAGTCACATTTAAAAAAAAAAAAACAAAAAACAAAGAAACTGATAAGTAAAGAATAAGTTAATGTGTAATTTGGGAGAAAGGACATTATATGCAATGTCAGTACTATGTACGAAGATGCTGCATAGAACAAAAGTGGGACCAATTCAAGGAACAAAAGAAAACTGTTTGAGTGGGTGAGGGACAGGGGCACCTTATGAGAAGTCGGTTAGCTAGTGGGTTCAAGCAGGGCCTTCTCAGCTGGAAGAGCATTTCTGTTTACTGGAGAACTTTAGGAAAATGTCGTGGTCTTCTTTAGATTTTTAAGAACACCCATCACGCTGCTGGGTGAAAAAGCATGATCCCACTCACAGAGGTTATGAGAGTAAGTGAAAGGAGGCCTGGAAGCAATCCTGCAAAATGATATCACTTAGCAGTTGGCTGGAAAAGAGACTAAATTAAGACTATTTCAAGGAGAGAGTGGCCATCTCTGTAAGATTATGCTGAAGTCACATTATTTGAAGACAAAATAATTAGATCATGAACAGCACTGATTACATTGAAAAGTTTTAGAAGAGATGGGGAGGGACGCCTGGGTGGTGAAGTTGGCTGAGCATCTGATTCTTGGTTTCCATTCAGGTCGTGATCTTGGGGTTGTGGGATTGAGCCCCTTGTCAGGCTCCTCACTCAGTGTGAGGTCTGCTTGGGATTCCTTCTCCCTCCCCCTCTGCCACTCCCACCACTCACACTTGGGCGCGCGCGTGCTCTCTCTCTCTCTCTCTCTCTCTCATAAAATCTTTAAAAAAAAAAAAAAGATGACGAGGGGATGTGGAGGAGGTCAGTACCAGCTTCTGTATCAGTAGGATGGGGTCCTCTCCACCAGCCTTGTGGTATGTGATGTGATCCCAAAGCCCATAGTACCCCTTGATTTCTTGGACTACTCCTGGTGCTAAGTGAGCAGTCTTGAGTTCTCTCTCCTTGAGTAGGTAGAGGTGAGCTGAGATGAAGCTCTGAGCGCAAAAGGTACCATGGAGATTCAAAACCCCACCCTCCTAAACTAAAGAGACCACTGAGGAAATGAGAACAAGAAGAGACCAAGTTTATTTTTCCATCACTGGTATAATCGAAAACTTTTTCTTTGCTAGTGGATCATTTCCATTAATCCAACAGATACTATAATTTATATATATATATATACAAAATATACATATATGCAAAATATATATATGTATATTTTGCATTGGCCCCACATATACGTTGCTTCTTCCACTTTCTCTACTTCTACTTCCTTTTGGAAAAATGTCTTTACATGTGTCACGTACTTCTTTTTTTTAAGATTTGTTTATTTTAAGAGACAGAGAAAGCACGTGTGTGGTGGGGAGTGGGGTAGGGGCAGAGGGAGAAAAAGGGAGCCTTAAGCAGATTCCACACTGAGCATGGAGCCCTCACATGGGGCTTGATCCCATGACCCTGCAATCATGAGCAGAGTTGAAGCCAGGGGTCAGAGGGTTACCTGACTGCTCCACCCCGGTGCCTGCGTGCGTACTTCTGATTCTTCTCCTCCCTTCCTGAGCCTTCCCACTCTCCTTTGCTTGCTCTTCCTCCCCTTCCATCCCTCCAGATTTGAAGTGTTCAATGTGGTAGCCACTAACCACATGTGTCTAATTAGACTTAAATCAACTAAAATGATTAAAATTTTAGTTTCCTCAGTCAAATGTGAATCATATTTTAAGTGGTAACTAACCAAATGTGGCTCTTGGCTACTCTGTCATTCCTGTTTTCACACAAAGTTCTACTGAACAGCCCAGAACACAAGTGCTCAAAATTTTCACTCCTATGTCAAAGTATCCCACACCTAATACATCAAAATCAGAATTTTGTTTCCTTCTTAAACCTGGGTCTCGTTGTCATCTCTATCTCATTAAATGGCAACCATAGAAACCCAGTTACTCAAACCAAAGTGTACGTGTTATTTTGCCTCAAAATACCTGGTATTTTGCTTACCATCTGGTATTAAATTTATCAGCCTATCCTGTGAGCTCTACCTTAAAAATGTGTCCAGCATTCACCTGCATCTCACTGCCTCCACAGCCAAAATTCTAGACTAATCTATCTTCATTCTCACCTACTGAAATTCTAATTTGTGTTCATCCCTCTGTACTTCCCTTCTACACTCAGTACACACCTAGCAACAGGATGATCTTTCAAAAATGTAAATCAGACCACATCACTTGCTTTTCAAACCCTCCAATGGCTTGCCAGCACATTTGGGATGCAATCCAAAGTTTTTGTATTGCTTGTTAAGTCCCACATGGAATTATCCTTTCCTGACTCTTAAGTCATCTTATGCTGCATACACCCTCCTTCTGCCTCTACCCACCACAAACCGTTTTTTTTTGCTCAGCTGCACTGGTTTTCTTGGTTTCTCTAACTCCTGCCTCAGGGCCTCTCTACTGGCTGTCCTTACCCTCTGAACTCTCTTCCCCAAGACGGTCATTTCATTTATAGGTTTACTTTAATTGGGTCTCTGTTTAAATATTATGTCTTCAGAGTAGTCTTCTATGGAGACACTATAAAAAGTAATACTTCCTCTATCCTAGTGGATCACTTCTCCATTAATTTTTCTCCTTAGAACTCATAACTGCCTTGAGTTCTATCTCCTTACTTAGTATCTATCTGTTGACAGCTGCTCTTATGCACAGTGTTGACACAGTGTGTGCTCAGTAAATATCTATGGAATTAATAAGTGGATGATGGCATTATCAAGGGATTTCAGGATGTGAATGAAAGGGAAGATGGTCCAAGGAGAACTGCATCTTTGGGACTTTGCTAGACCAGTGATAGGATGTGGAAAGAAACAATCTTCTGATTCACACTATAAGACATAAAATTCGGTTCCTTTTCTGTTTGCCAGGAAAAGCTTTATGGTTCCCTTTCTAAAATGAAGCCATGCATGCTATAGGCTCAAGGCTGTGTAAAAAGTGTTGTTTTAAATAACACACTTGGATGTGAGTAGTTGTTATAACTGATGACTACTGGATGTTATATTTCTCACTGGTGCCAGAAAACCAAGAAAAATGGTATAACTATGTTTGATTTCTTCAAGTGGTACCTGGCTGGTCTACCTGTGGAAGGTAACCTCTGTGGATCTCTCTGTAGATGGCAGAAATTCTAGAAAGTATGAAACTGCTGATGTTATAGGGAACTATTTAAAAAATATTTAATTTTCTTGGCAATAACTATGATGGTGATGTCTTTACATAACTTTATGTGTTATTAGTTGTACTGACAGAGCTTTGTGTTCATGGCACTTAATAGTCAAGTTGGTTATTTAAAATGGTACAGATAACCTGAAGCCACCTAATTAGATGGAACCCTATGTTGTATTATCTATAGGAAAGTTAATTACATCCATTCATTTCACATATTTTTATAGGTTGGTAAAAAGGAAATGGAGAGGGGTTTCTGAGTGGCTCAGTGGGTTAAGCATCTGTCTTTGGCTGTGGTCATGATTCCAGGGTCCTGGGATCAAGCCTAGTGTCGAGTTCCCTGCTAAGTGGGGAATGTGTCTCCCTCTCCCTCTGTCCTTTCCCCTTGCTTGTGCTCTCTCTCTCTCTCTCTCTCTCTGTCAAATAAATAAATAAGATCTTTAAAAAAAAATGCAGCAAGGAAAACTGATTTTTTTAAAGACCTTATTTATTTATTTGACACAGAGAGAGAGAGATCATAAGTAGGCAGAGAAGCAGAGAGAGAGAGACAGAGAGAGAGAGAATAGGCTCCCCGCTGAGCAGAGAGCCTTATATGGGGCTTGATTCTGAGATCATGATCTGAGTTGAAAGCAGAGGCTTTAACCCATGGAGCCACCCAAGTACCCCAGGAAAACTGATCTTTTAATACATGAAGGATTAGTTTTTATGTAGCTGAGGTATATAAGACTTAGACTCTCATTTATAGTTTTTTCTTCTCTCTTCGAATTTCCCCAATTTCAAAATTCTAAAATAGCTCATTCTCCTTCAATTACATTAAATGAAAGAAAATGGGTTTTAGTAATCATTTATATTCACATCGCTCATTTGATAAAGTTAAATTGACTAAGTATTATAGAAGTCTACTCTGCAACAAAACAAAATAAAACATGAAGACAGTCTACAGATTCTATAATGTCAATTTTTGTAATGAAGTTCAGAAGATACTTTGGTATTTATTGCCTGGAAACCTCGTTACTGCTTGTTCAATATGTTTGAACTTTTATTCTGTGTGAGAAAAATCACTCATTTTGTTTAGACCTGTTTAATGTAAGGCTTTGATGTTCTAGCTACATGATAAAACTTGGGGGAAAAATCCATTTAATACTTTTAAATGAGAAAATGGATGTGAAAATGCTGGCCCAGAGACATTTTAGCTTTGAAATTTAAAATTGGAAAATAAGGATATTTCTTTTTCTTCCTAAAGGTGATGGTTTGCAAATGGCAAGATTTTGTTTTTTGATGGCTGCATAGTAGTCCATTGTATATATATACCACATCTTCTTTATCCATTCATCTGTTGATGGGCATCTAGGGTCTTTCCATAGTTTGGCTATTGTAGACATTGCTGCTATAAACATTCGGATGCATGTGCCCCTTCAGATCACGACATTTGTATCTTTAGGGTAAATACCCAGTAGTGTGATTGCTGGGTCGTGGGTTAGCTCTATTTTCAACTTTTTGAGGAACCTCCATACTGTTCTCCAGAGTGGCTGTACCAGCTTGCATTCCCACCAACAGTGTAGGAGGGTTCCCCTTTCTTTGCATCCTCGCCAACACCTGTCATTTCCTGACTTGCTAATTTTAGCCATTCTGACTGGTGTGAGGTGGTATCTCACTGTGGTTTTGATTTGTATTTCCCTGATGCTGAGTGATGTCGAGCACTTTTTCATGTGTCTGTTGGCCATTTGGATGTCATCTTGGCAGAAATGTCTGTTCATGTGTTCTGCCCATTTCTTGATTGGATTATTTGTCCTTTGAGTGTTGAGTTTGACATGGATGGAACTAAAGGGTATTATGCTGAGAGAAATAAATCAATCAGAAAAAGACCATTATCATATGATCTCACTGATATGAGGAATGTGAGAAATAAAACAGGGGACCATAGGGGAAGGGAGGGAAAAATGAAAGAAGATGAAACCAGACAGAGAGACAAACCATAAGAGACTCTTACTCTCAGGAAACAAACCGAGGGCTGCTGGAGGGGAGGCGGGTGGGACGGATGGGGTGACTAGGTGATGGACATTGGGGAGGGTATGTGCTACAGTGAGTGCTGTGAATTGTGTAAGACTGATAAATCACAGACCTGTACCCCTGATACAAATAATACATTATATATGAATAAAAAATAAAAATTAAAACTAAAATAAAGGCAGTGGTTTGGAGCTTTGGTATAATAGACGACTCACTGCCTCAGCCATTGGTTCTCAGTTCTCTTCCCCAGAACTACACATCCTGAGTTGTATAAAGAGTTTTATGATTCCCAGTGTTTTAGTTTTTGTTTTTATCTGTACCATACTTGGAGTATTGAGTTACTGTTATCCAGAATATGAATATCCAGTAGTTAATCATCCCAGGGCACCTGAGATGTTTGTTATCTATGGTTTACTCTCTACCCATGTGTGGCACCAACTAGAATTGTAAACTAGCAACTTTACCTGCTCAACTCCTCCATTTTATTTTATTTTTTAATTTATTTTATTTTTTTAAAGATTTTGTTTATTTGACAGAGATCACAAGTAGGCAGAGAGGCATGCAGAGAGAGGGGGAAGCAGGCTCCCTGCCGAGCAGAGAGCCCGATGTGGGGCTCGATCCCAGGACCCTGAGATCACAACCCGAGCTGAAAACAGAGGCTTTAACCCACTGAGCCACCCAGCGCCCCTCAACTCCTCCATTTTAGCCTTAAAAACTGAGTGATGATGCCACCTAAGAAGTACAGAAGTAAAGCCCAATGAGAACCACACAGTAAGAATGCTATCGTCGAGTTTTTTCCCCCTTAATGCTATAGGAAGTGCATAAAGCTTATGGAATGCATAAGTTTCATACATATGAGCAGCATAGCATGTTGGAAGGAGTCCCAAAGAGAAATCAGGGATCTTGGGGTCCAGTTCCATTCCTGCTTCTGAAAGGCTATGTGATCCGGGCAACATGCTAATGCTGTCTTGTTATAAACTTACATGTGAGAAAAATGAAGGGGAGAATGAGATTTCTCAATGGATGTGGTGATTTCTGAAGTCCAGTGCATAAGTGTGTCTGAGCCTAGAGGCTGTGTCTACATTATCAGGAACAAATATATATGGCGGAAAGGAAAAAAAATGAATACAATAAAAGATTTTCTTTGTGAAACAAAAATGTATCCCACACTTGGAGAGAGACAAGATGCGTGTTCTGTCAAGTTCATGCATGTTCTAGGAAGTGTCCTTGAATCTCATCAGAAATTTATTGTGGCAGTTAATTTGGCCAACTGTCCTCAGCCAATATATCCTCCAAAGTTAGAATTTAATTTTCAAAAAATGAAAAATACTGTGATTTTATGACTAGAAGAAGTTAGCTGCTCTTCTAATTTAGCAATCTTATTTAGGTATCACTTTCAAAACTGACTATATAAGTCTCCACTTTTTAAATCCTTTTTATTATTTTTTTAAATCCTTTTTATTATTTTTTTAAAGATCTTATTTATTTATTTGACAGATCACAAGTAGGCAGAGAGGCAGGCAGAGAGAGAGGGGGAAGCAGGCTCCCTGCTGAGCAGAGAGCCCGATGCGGTGCTTGATCCCAGGACCCTGAGATCATGACCTGAGCTGAAGGCAGAGGCTTTAACCCCCTGAGCCACCCAGGCGCCCCTTAAATCCTTTCTAAAGTAGCTCCTTTACCTCCCTGCTGGTCCATTCACTACTGAGCTCAATAAAATATTGACAGGCACAAACAAATAATGTTTGAGAACTGCACTATCATATTTTGTTCCATCTAGTATGAAATGTCATTTGGAGGCTAGTCACTAAATAAATTAAGCTGTTATTTTAGTGTAATGATGCTTTGGCAAGACGAGGCTTGCCTTATTTTTACTTATTTTTTAAGTACATACCTGTGTTAAAATATTTTATAATCTAAATATTGCTCCTTAGCATAATACCCTCTAGGTTTATCATATCATTGCAGATGGCAAGATTTCGGGAGGGTTTTTTAATGGCTGCATAGTATTCCATTGTGTGTGTGTGTGTGTGTGTGTGTGTGTGTGTGTGTGTGTGTGATATCTTCTCTATCCATTCATCTGTTGATGGAAATCTAGTATTATGCTAAGTGAAATAAGTCAATTAGAGAAAGACAATTATCATATGATCTCTCTGATATGAGGAACTTGAGAGGCAGGGCAGGGGGCTGTGGAGGGTAGGGAAGCAAAAAGTGAAACAAGATGGGACCCCAGAGGGAGACAAACCATAAGAGACTCTGAATCTCCTGAAATGATCAAGGGTGCCTGGGAGGCAGGGGGATAGGGATACGGTGGCTGGGTGATGGACACTGGGGAGGGTATGTGCTATGGTAAGTGCTGTGAAATGTGTAAGCCTGACGATTCACAGACAGGTACCCTGGGGCAAATAATACATTATATGTTAATAAAAAAATAAAAAAAGATATGTTGCTCCCTAAACACATCATCATGGCCCAGTGCCAGGGTCATTCTGTGGTTCCCTCATGCTAAGCACTTGCCTTGTCTCTTTCAAAGTTGTTTCTTCGGTGCCAGGAACTTGGTCTTGGACACCTGGTTTTGCTGTCAATACAGCAGCATCTGATTTGCACAAGGTGTCTGAGTCCTGGTTCTGGTCTCCAGCATTGCTGGAGACGGACGGGAGTACAATCTTCGAGTGAATCCCTCCTAAATGAAGGGGCAGGAGTTAGCTTAGTTTGATGATGATTTCTGCCATGCTCGGCCATCTGTGAAAAGCATTCTTTTGCTGGGTTGTGAAGTGTGCATTTATTATCTACTTCCCCACTACTGAATTGCTTAACTTGATTAAACACCGGCAATTCAAGTGCTTTGTTGTAGTCATATGGAGAAGAAATGTTTTGCTTATAATGCTGGCCTCTTGACATTGGCTTCTGCTCAATAGAATCAGAGCTGGCAGCCCTGTTTCGGGAAGTGCAGTAGTCCGTGCTCGAAAACACCGTATTGTTGAGAACACGTGTCACTCTGGCTTCCTTAAAGCTTGACTTGAATTGCCATATGGTCAATGTGACAAATTGAGTGATCGTTGAATATTGACAGGGCCTTGACTACAGAATCTACGGTGCCCCTGCCAATTTGGTGTCCTTCTAATGACATTCTGATGGCACTACTTTCCAGTGTATGTCCAGGCCGGTCAATTTTGGTCTGCCCATCTATAATCACATGGCTGTTCATAATGTCAAGTGTATGTTCTGGTTGGAGCTTCCTGTCTTATCTGCTTATTTCTTCTTACCACCCAGTGCTGATTCATCATCCAAGCCAGAAAGCTTGCAATATCCTGCTCAGGGCACATTTCCTCTCTTTCCTTTGTACAGTACAATTCATGGTGGCATCCCTAGTATCTAGCTGAATGCCTGGTGTGTACTGTGTACCTGATAAGTGTGAATTATGTTGAATTTAACACTCTTTTGTAGACCAATGGTTTTCCTCTCTTTACTTCAAAATATACATCAGTTTCAGATTTCTCTAATTATTCTTCTCTCCATTCTTAGATCTCTTTACCCAAATATTGTCTGCACGGACTGCAGGCCTGGAAGTGTTTTATTATTTTCTACTTGTTTCTATATTTCTGAAAATATGGCACAACCTCACACTGTTGGATGTTATGCTCAGACCTCTCATTACTCAGGAGAGCGCACATTGTATAACGGTCACATCATATGTTCTCTGATAGCAAGATATACCAAACCCAACAAGAAGCAAACTCAGGATGTTTATATACTCTTACTAGGAAATGGAGTGACTTTTATTTTCTACATTCCACTTCCATTTCCTTTCTGATCGATTTTCAATCCATAGGATGCTCCCAATTCCCAGGTACTATTTTCTGAGGCTATGGACTTAGTAAGCATCACGCTTCTCCGAATAGAGCTAATTTGATGTGCCCAGAACAGCATGATTAACTGTGGAATGCACTGCTTTGTATTCAGTTGCTTAATGTGTTTAGTTTTTCAATTCAGAGGAATGGTGCCAGCAAGCAAACTTTAGGAAGTGTACATATGCTTTTCTATTTGCTGGGTTCTACTGATTCATCAGAAAAGGACATTTTCCTGCAATTCTTCCTGGAGGCTCAAAGCAGATCGACATTCCCTAGCTTACTCAGTTCAAATTGCCAATTAATCGTTGAGGTCAAAAACTTGCTCTGTGTTACTTTAAAAATGAATTAGAGTCTTGGATGTGCCAACGTTTGTATGCTTTTGAAGTGGTTGGAAACTTGATAGCATGTTTTCTACAACTCCTAATGGGATTTCTAGAGTGCAGCGTGGTATTGGCACACATAGCCATTTAACATTCTATTTGTAGCTAATTGAAAAGAAGGGGATCTGATTTTGTACCTTGCATCAGAAGATAAACAAGGTTTGGTTGAAAGCATTCCTAACAACCAACTGTTAATGGAAAAGTTAGAAGCAGAACTACTGAGCTGATATCTTGAAGCAGAATTCTAAGTCACAAAATATAAAAGATTAATACCGTGCGAAAGAATAGAGTTCTGTTGTACCCCTGCAGTCAGAAGGCAGAGCCCACACTAATACAGATTTCACAGAGAAACTTTTTCAGTTAGGAGATTTTTCTAGAAGTTCCAACTGTGTTCCTTTCCAGTGTGCACATGGGTGCTACCAGATCACCCACGGTTGATGAAAATGTCCCTTCCCCGCAGATAAGACACAGAGTGAGCTCCATCCGGGGCCAGTATGAGGATTCCAGTTCTGCTTGGAGCCCAGACAAGTCTCCACCTGCCAGTTTACTAGCACATCCACAGAAATGAAACCTTCAGACACAAAGGCATGACGTCAACCTATTTACTAATCTAGGGAATCCACTGTATTTCAAAGATCTGTGAATATTCCTGCCTGAGGAAAATGCTTTCTCATTTTTTCCCTTTTCCCTCTGCTAACCAAGCAGAGAATCCAGATCCAAGCAACTGCAAAGCATCCTTACGATTAAACAATTCTCATAGCCTTGATATTTAGCCCAGTTATTCTGATGGATTGCTTCTTGACATTTTTTAGAAGTTATCAATAGCAAATTAAATATCGACAAGTCTGAGTCTTTCCACCACAGGTGGGAAAACGAAATAGGAGAGTTTTGACTTTCCAGAAGACATAAAAGAAATCTTTTGTGCCTTGACCTCCTCCACTGCTGAGTTCTCTGATGATTTTCTAAGGACACAAAGAACTCATCGTCCACTGAAAAGAGGTCCACGGGATGCTCCTGAAATCACAACTTTAATAAGAGTTCAGAAAACCGGCCATTTGCAGCTGCACCTCAAGCTGGTGCAGAGGCTGATGCTACGGAGCACCTTCAGGTGTGCAAAGCTGTGTGAAGCTGGCCTCATGGCACAAAGAGTGACATCGCTTTGCATTCTTTCTGCACTTAGACTCAGAGGCCAAGGGGACAGTTCTGGATCATGTCATGTCACAAAGCTATAGTGGGAAGATTCTCAGAGATAATTTTGTGCCATGGTTCCCAAATAGGGAATTGGAATGCCTTGGTTCTAGACTTTTCCCTGCTCACACAATTAGGGACTGTTGAGACCAGTATCAATAATCTCATCTCTCAAGTGAGTGTCCTTCACTATGCCATGCGCTTTTCTTGTCCCAGGAGATAGTCTCCTGTACTTTAAGGGAAAAGTCTATTCCAGCAAAGCTTGTCTTCCAAAGTTACCCACTTCCTCGGGTCAGGCACCTGTAGAGTTCTGTCCATAATGTTTTGGGGGATTTCAGAGGTAAGAGTTGAGTTGACTTTAGAGTAGATCTAAGGCTGCCGTATCTCCGGCATACCAGTGATCATGATAAAAGTCTTTGTCAGTAGGGCCAGAGGAATCAGGATTAGGGTTCTTCCTACCACATCACTTGTACACAAATCTTCACCAAATCCCTGTGCCTACTGAACAAAGCAACAAAGGTCTTAAGCAGATTTTTATTTTTTATTTTTTAAGCTGATTTTTAAGATCCTCTAGTCTAAAAGTCCTCTGCAATTCTGTTCTTAACTGAACCTTTTTATGAATTGGTCGCTGTACCCCATCTCACCTTACCTTCCATATTCTTTTCTCTGGAAATCCTATAAAACAGGATATATAGTGTAAATGGACACACAGGCAGAGAGGGGAAAAGAGATGAGAGGCAGAGACAGATACACAGAGTGTGAGGAGTGAGAGAGAGTGAGGAGAAGCTGCTATAAAATTGTGGGAGGATGCTCATAGTCCCCTAAACAAAGAGCCTGGCATGTACGAATGTTTCCTATTTCTCTTACCTCTGTTGATACCTCCCTTGAATCTGCACTGCATATTATCTGAAACATGTAAATATTAACACAAAAATTTTATCCCCAATACACTTAAACTAACAAATATAAAAATGCTGACATATAAGAGCCATAACTAGGTTGATACACTATATAGATGTTCACTTTTGCAATGAATAAATAAATGAAAAGTTCAACTGAATTTATTACCCAGGGAAAAAGTTGTGACCTACCTAGTTGTTGTTTTTACTTTATGGTACAAACAACAAATTATTTTTGCATAAATAATAGGCTATTTGGCATCATGTAAACTGAATATTAAATATAACATTTGGGCATTGCTGTGAAAATAACACCGAATTCAGTATCTCCCTCTTGGGCTTCAAATTATAAACAACAGCACCAACACCATTCAAAGTCCTGCTTTGTTCTTAATATCCTTCTTACTATCGATATTAGTAAGAATTAGCAATGGCATGGGGTGCCTCGGTGGCTCAGTCGTTAAGCGTCTGCCTTCGGCTCGGGTCATGATCCTGGTATCCTGGGGTCCTGGGATCGAGCCCTGCATTGGGCTCCTTGATTGGCGGGAGGCCTGCTTCTCTCTCTCCCATTCCCCCTGCTTGTGTTCCCTCTCTGACTGTCTCTCTCTGTCAAATAAATAAACAAAATCTTAAAAAAAAAAAAAAAAAAGAATTAGCAATGGCACAAAAACTCATAGTATTAGGACTATATCACCATAATTCTCTCTTAGGTGAGATAAAACTTCCTTGAATTAATTTTGTTAATCCTAGAGGCCTGTGGTACTTGAAAATCAAAATTTTGAGAGAAGTAAAAAAGAGATTTCTTATTAAATTCTTAATTGGGCAATTTCAG